>JAHQCQ010008853.1:0-10887 GCA_023539305.1 Ilex asprella | reverse complement strand
CGCCATTACTTCCAAGGTCACACCATCACGGTGGTCACCGATCAGCCACTCAAAAGAATCTTAGGGAAGCCCGATGTCTCTGGGAGACTGCTCAAGTGGGCTGTGGAGTTGAGCAAATTTGACGTGCAGTACAAACCAAGGGCCGACATCAAAGCGCAGGCGCTCGCAGACTTTGTAGCGGAGTCCACACCGCCCCAGGAGTCCTAAAATGAAGGACTAGGCGCCCCTGTGCGCACTTGTTCAGTACATACTGACTCTCTCAACCAAGAAGTTGGACCAGTTGCCATACGAAGACCCGCCGACCCAGAGGAGGAACAGGGGGTAGAGCCAATCGGGCAAGCCAGGGCGTCGCTCACCCTACCGAGGGCGTAGCCCACCTGGCTTGAGGTGCTGCCCACCCTGCCTTGGGCTCACCCTCTCAGGCCCCCTCACTCCCATCTTCACATCCTCTCCTAACATCACCCCCGTCATCCACCCCGCCATGTTGGAAACTCTATGTGGATGGGTCCTCTACCAATGAGGGCGGTGGAGCTGGACTCGTACTAATCAGTCCCCATGGCACTCCGTTAAAATACGCTGTCTCCCTCCACTTTAACATGTCCAATAATCAAGCAGAGTATGAGGCCCTCGTATAAGGTCTAAGGTTAGCCTTAGAGATGGAAGCACTTCGTCTCGTGACTTACAGTGACTTTCAGCTCATAGTCAATCAGGTAAGGGGAGATTTTAACGCCAAAGAAGAAAGGATGCAAGAATACCTCTCGGTGGTCCAAGCACTTCTCACAAAGTTTGCATGCTTTGAAATCCACCATATACCTCGAGAAGAGAATATCATGGCGGACGCTATCGCCAAGTTTGCATCCGTCAACATACTCATGGGACCAGCGTTGACAGGTCACCAGTTTGAGCCTAGCACCACCGAGTTAGAGGAGGTCGAGACTCACTGTGTATCATCAGAGTCCAATTGAATGACCCCTATCAGAGGCTACCTGGAGGGGGACACTCTCCCAGACAACCTAGTGGAGGCCAAAAAGTTGAGGATGAGGGCATCCAGGTATGTTATATTACAAAACACCCTTTACAAAAGAGTCATTCTCTCCCACTACTCCGCTGTCTCACCCCAGAAGAGGCGGACTATGCCATGAGGGAGATCCATGAGGGGATATGTGGGAACCACTCAAGAGGACGTGCATTGGCTCATAAGGCAGTCAAACAGGGATACTATTGGCCCACCATGATCAGAGACACCCGAGACTTCGTCCGAAGATGTGATAAGTGTCAGCGTTTTGCGACTGTGCCCAGACAGCCACCCAAGGAACTCACCACAATTCAGAGCCCGTGGCCCTTCTCCATGTGGGGGATTGACATTCTAGGTCCCCTCCCCGTGAGTCGAGGCCAATGCAAATTTGTAGTCATCGCCATTGACTACTTCACTAAGTAGGCAGAAGCTGAAGCCTTAGCTAGAATCACAGACCAAAAGGTAAAAGACTTCATATGGAGGAGTCTAGTCTGCCGCTTCGGGGTACCTCATGCCATCGTAAGCGACAACGCCAAGCAGTTTGATAACAAGCTCCTCAACATTTTCTGTGCGGACCTCCAGATTAAGCAACCCCACTCTAGTCCCGCCCATCCACAAGCGAACGGACAAACGGAGGTCACTGTCAGGACCATACTCCGTAACTTGAATGCCAGATTGGAGACCGCAAAAGGGAAGTGGGTAGACGAACTCCCAGGAGTACTATGGGCATATCAGACCACACCAAGAGGTCCTACGGGTGAGACCCCATTCTCTCTAGCCTATGGAACAGAGGTAGTGATACCCGTTGAAATCGGGGTACACTCCTTTAGGGTCCAGAGCCATGACCCTACCAGTAATGAAGAAGGCCTCCGCATCAACCTTGACTTGGTGGAGGAGGAGAGAGAGATAGCCATGCTCAAGAATGCAGAGTACAAGAGTCGCATGACCAAGTACTACAATTCGAGGATGAAGCCTCGTGCCTTCTTACCTGGGGACTTGGTCCTCAAGAAGGTTATCTTATCGACCAAAGACTCCCAGGAGGGGAAGTTGGGACCCAACTGGGAAGGACCTTACATGGTCACAGAGATAGTAAAACCAGGTACCTACAAAATCCAGAATTTTGAAGGCAAGGTCCTGGCTCACCCATGGAACGCAGAACACCTAAAGAAGTATTGCCAGTAGCTGGGGGCAGTAAGTCTGGAGTCGGTGTCCACTATCTAGTTTGTTTTTGCTATTTATTTATGTCATTTTTTCCTTTAAATATCAGGTATTTACTTTGAATTATGAAATAAGATTTCTCAATATTTTCTTCAAAAAAGAGTTCTATTTCATTCAAGTCATGAGACTCTTACAAAAGAAAATTTTCATTCAAAGTCTGCAAATTGGACCTTTTACAAAAAGAAGACATCATGCAAATAAAAAATACGAGGACACCACTCTCAATGACTCTCACTGTCTCCACTCATATAGTCCTCATCATCAGACTCATATAGGCTTGAGCTCAGAAAGCTCAACATAAGGGTATGCTACAGAGGCCTTCCTCCTGAGCTCCTCGTAGCCGTCAATGAAGACACTGGCCCTAGCCCTCTCAACAACATCCCTCTGAGCCTCCGCACTAGTAGCACTTGCCTCCGCACTAGTAGCTCTCCCAAGTGCTTCGCCGAGGTCAGCCTCAAGTTGAGCAACCTTCCTCTGAGATAGCTTCAATTGCTCATCGGTGCTCTCTCGCGTTCGCCGCTCGAGCTCAAATTGCTTCTCGACATCGTCTCGTGCCTGTCGAGCTAGCAGTGCGTCATTCTCTCGTGTTTGTCGCTCAAGTGAAAGCTTCATCTCAGCAGCCGCAAGATGTCCCTCAGCAGCCTCACGTGCCCGTCTCTCCTTCGCCTCACTAAGAACGGCCTCTCCGATCATCATCATATTGCTAAACAAGGCAGGCAAGGCAACCATCACCTATGGACATTCAAATACAAAGAAAGTCAAGAGCTAAGTCTAAACATGTCATAGAAAGTCAAATACAAAACAGAGGGACAGAGCGATGCCCTCTACAGCGGCGTTGACTACGCCCCCAAGACTCCGAGAGGCAATCTCGTTGGCCTCAGCACCGGTCACCAAGGCACTGAATCTCTCTTTTGCCATCTCCACGTCATACAGCATAGATCCTGAGGTGTTCTCCAGGGAACGACATCTAGACGGACCTTCCGTCCCGGCGGATTGCGGCACCGGCACCTCAGCCCCTACAGCGGTACTAGAACCGTGTCTCGGGAAAAGGGAGACATAGATCAAAGGAGAAGGTGGGACGTCATCAAACTCAGCCGGTATAGAACTCGCTGGGTCAACCAGCCCAGGTCGAGAAGAACAGAGGGCACCAGACTTCGCCCTCTTGGAAAGAGGAGTAGGTATGGACGCCACCTTAGAGGCAAGGACCTCATCCACTACGGACCTGTCAATGGAAAGACCTGCAAAGACCCAGTAAGTCAGAAAGCCTACTAAAAAGCACCTAAAGAAGACTACTGGTAAATAAGCACCTTTCTTTTTGGGCTTAGAAGAGATGCTGGACAACGACATAATGTCAGTAAAGTCCTTAGTTGGGTTGCTACGAACCGAATCAAACAGCCTCGTCTGGATCGGAGTTAGAGCCGGTAAAACTGCAAAAGATCACCTACTATGAAGAACCAACACATAAGGATGAAGAGTACAAGTCAAAGACAAAAATCCTTACCTTGTTTAGTCTGAGGGACTACATCCCATCGAGAAAGGACAAGATCACAGTCAGACTCGGAAGCTCACTCACCACCAACGAAGAAGAACCTCCTCTTCCACTTGTAGAGATTGGACGTAAGCCCCTCAATGAGTCTCCCTAACCTCGGGGTAAAGCGGTACCACCCCCTGTGAGGAGTAGGGTTCTCCGACAGTGTGTACATCGCCAGAAACTCTTCGAACGGCAAAGGAAAGTTAACACCATGCACCAACCACCATAGTGCGAAGAATGCAGAAATAACCCTCCAGCCATTGGGAGACAATCTCCCTAGGACCAATGACAAGTGCGCTAGCACCCGACAAATAGGTCCGGGGATGGGGAACCGTAGATCCGCCTCCAACATCCCCTCATAAACAACAATCTCACCCAAAAAATCGCAGCAGGCGGGCTCATCGGCCTCAGCATAACGATAAGTCACACAAGGTGGGATATGATATAGAGAAGCTATCTCAGCAATTTCAGCATCACACTTATACAAGTTGAATATAGAGTATACCTTGGAGCCGTTGCCTCCTCCAACGTCTGTGCCTTCATCGGGGTCTCCAACGGCCTCCGACTCACCTGGGTAACATGCACAAGAGCAAGTTCAGAACCTATCTAAGACAAGGTAACAATGTCAAAAAAAGAGTAAAAAGAATACCGAGAGACATACCTCGTAGCACCGTGTCCTCCAAGTCATCAGTCGACTGCAGCACAACGCTTGAGTTGTCGCCTGAAGGACCCGAGATACTCCAACAATCGCCCGTGCTAGAAGACTGTTCGGGCACGCCCAGGGGATGACTCAGAGTACTCATAACGGTCCCGAAGGGTTCCTCCGCCGCACCAGGTCCACCTCGAGAAGAAGAGCTCGAACGACCAAAATCGGAGGAGGCAGCACCCAGGGCCTGGGCGCCGCCCGAGCTCGCTCCCCCGCGGTGTCCTTCTCTCATCTTGACTCCTCCGCTCGGCATGCCTCTCGTCCTCATGAATGCTTTGATGATGAGAGAAAGAAATGAGAACGAACAAGTGAAATAGCCTTGAAGCTCCTTAAATAGAGAATGAAGGCCTTGAAGCTTCTTGAGTAAGCCTTAGTAAAGCTCCTTGAGAGTCACTCTTGAAGGAAGCCCCTACACATGCAAAAGAGAGAAGAATGAAGAAAATGAAACAGTGACCTCTATTTATAAACGAGGGCATAAAAAATATATATAATTAATAATGCACTCTTCGAAACCGAGGAGTTCAGCAGATCTCGAAAAATAATTCCCCGAAGATAAAAGGGGACCGTGAAAAACAAGGGAAGCTCCGACTCAACCAAGTAAAGATGAAGCACATGCCCTTGACCCCTATCTCTCGAAGAAAATCAGAGCTCGGGGCATGGGGGGAAAATGATGAGTCCGAATTTCACTAAGCTAAGGCCCAATCCGAACGGAGTCGAAGAAGCCCATAAAAGAGCCCAAAAGACCCATGTAGTTGGACCAACCGAGTGACAATCATTAAGAAAAATGGAGGGAGGGACCAAGACCGCACGAGGCAACAAGGGGCGCCGCCCAAGGCCCCTAGGGAGCCTCCTAGGGCACCGCCCAAGGCCCCTAGGACGCTGCCCAGGGCACCAAGGGCGCCGCCCAGGCCCCTAGGGTGCCCAGCTCCATGCTCGGCCTCTCCTTCGTCCTCTCCTACGACTTCTCCTCCTTTGCCATTTGACTTCAATATGAATCCAAGTCTAACTCAAATCCAAGTCTGACCTCAAGACCAAGACGAGTACCAAGTTGCACTAACTCAAGGCCGAACACCAAAGGAAGGGACAAGGCAGCCCAAGGCACCAAGGGCGCCGCCCATGCCTCCTCCAAAGTGGGCGTCGCCCACCTTATGCCCCATTGACCTCTCCTCTTGGCTCCTCTTCATGCCTTGATGCAACATTAAATACAACACAAGTCCAAACCCACTCCAAAGCAAGACCGAGTTCAAGACTCAAGTCCAAGGCTAAGCATGAGCACACTCCGCACCAGAGTGACATCCGAGTAAATAAGAGCATGTGGAGGAAGGCTCAAGATACGAAGATCTCCTACCGCAATTCTACCTTCCAAAGAAGTCTACCCCTACCATAACTCTACTTACCAAAGAGGCTCACTCCTACCATGTTTGTACTTACCAAATTAACGGGAGACTTCTCCCTCACGTCACCGCCTCACCGCCTTGGTGAGCCTATATAATGTAAGCCCTCACTGTATAAAGGGCACGATGACTCTTAAGACACACACACGAGACTAGTTGCACTCAGCAAGCTCTCTAAGCTCTCTACACACTCTCTCTCTCTAGACTCATTGTAAACTCTCCGGAGTACCACCGTTGATCAATAAAACGCCTAAGGCCACCATCGCCATTCGAAGAGTGGACGTAGGTCATTCGAGACCGAACCACTATAAATCTCCAGTGTTGACCTATATTTACTGTTTTACCACTAATTGCCATTGATTGCTCATTAATCACTCTTGTGACTGTTGATCTCGCACGAACACGATTCTGTGTATCATCAATATATATATAGATAGAGAGTAGTACTATAATGAAAGTTTTGCACTATGGCGTCTGATAAATATTTTTTACGTAGACCGTTATTATAATCTATTGATACAATAATGTATTTGACAATAATATACTACTGGATATGAGATGTCATGTAACATGTCATTTTGTAATCACTCAACTTTGGCTAATCCAGGAGGATAAAAACGAAATGAAGGCCAATAATGTTTATGTTTAACTTTCTTCTCTTAGCCAACAATTTTATATTAGATTTTTAATATTAGAAGATTTGATTTTATTATAGGTGTAAGTATAGTTTTCATATATCAATTAACCCATAATTAATATGTTACTGAAGTTTCTTTTCTAGTTCATAACTAAGCTTGGTAAGTTTGTCTATTAAATTTTTAGTTTACCTCATTAATGGACGTTGGATCATTATCTAATGGACTACTCTCTCAAGCTCAGTAGTTGGTCACCGTAACTTGAACTAGGTTAGAGAATGTTCTTAAAAAAACAAGGGTATTTAACCCTTAGCTAGCGTGGGAGGAATTAAATCTAAGACCTTTAAGTTTCAAAAAGTAAGATTCAACCACTGAACCACCAGTATATATTTATGATACATATTTGCAATAGTTTACTTTATGTCTCCTTATGGAAAATCCTCCACTCCTTCCCATTAATTAAACACGTGTTTCATGTATCCCATTAATTAAACACGAGTCTCATGTGTGATTCAATGGCTAAGATTTAATCGCATCTTAAATTGTTATTTACATTCCCACTCCACTTGTATTCAACATATGGACGACTCAATATTCCGGAAATTATATAAAATATATATTATTTATATAATAAAGTACAATACAATTCAAATTTTAAAAGATAAACAAAATGACTTTTACTATTCGCAATTGAGATTGCTTTAAATTTTAATTTAAAGTTAATCTGACGACTAATATTAACACCTCAAAGTTAATAAGAAAAATAAGCTCTTAAGGGTGTTTGGAGTGACTTTTTAAAAATGGTTTTAGGACTTATTTCTCATAAGTATTTTTAAAAAAAATATATAGTGTTTGAAACCACTTCACCATTGCCTCTACCACCACCACCCTTACCGTTCCACCACCACCACCCACCACTATCACCACCACCCCACCATCATCACTACCATTATCACCACCATCGCTGTTGCACCTTACCATCATCACCACTGTCGTCGCATCTTACCACCATCGTTACAATCTCATCATCACCTTTACCACCATCACCACCACCCCATGACCATCACAACTACCACCATCACTGCCACCCCAACCTCATTGCCCCACTGCCACCACCACACCATCGCCACCAACCACCGATTGCTATTATCGTCATTTATGGCTGCCACTCATTACCATTGTCATCTTATTCTTATATTTATTATCATTACAATCATCATCCCACTACCACCGTTGCCCACCGTCAACACCCATCGCCACTAACCACTGTCACCTACCCCACCACACCTACCACCACCACCTATCGTCGACCACCAGTGTAGTCACCCACATTCACTTACCCCCACCACACTTACCACCGCTACTATTCGCCACCACCCATCACAATGCTGCCTAGAAGTACCCATCATCACTGCCCACCACTACCGTTGTCATCCCACCACCACCACTGTCAACTACTATCACCGTCGTCCACCACCACCACCCACCACCACAACCTGCTGACCCCATTACAATGGGCACTTAAATTTCTTTATTTCTTCTCTATGTTTGTGATTTGATTTTGGATGTAAATACAAATATATTGACCATTTTTTTTATTACTCCGTACCTTCAGACGCAGAAAATAACTAGTATATATATACATGAAGACACTTTATAACAAATAAAAAAATCTTAAACAATTGTCTAAATTTAAAAAGAATGGCCTAAAAATATTTATATCAAATCTTCTTCTAAAAGGACTTGAAATATGCCGTCGGCTATATCCTATGTATTAATGGAACTGTCATAAAAATATATAAAAACTCTCCAAAGCAACACCATATATACAAATACCTCAAAAAAAAATTACTAGCATAACTCATTGAAATTTACAATCTTTAAGTAATAAATAAAATCTCGCTCATTTATGAGACTCGTGAATTTATCACCTCTGTCACCACTCAATCCAATAATATAACATAATTATAAAGTCAACTATCATATTCCCAATCCTCCATGTAATAAAGATCTCAAACCAAAAAAATAATATTAATAGAACACAATTAAATTCACAATCTTTAAGCGATAATAAAATCAACTAAATCTTGTTCATTAATAAAACTCACAAATTTATGATCACTATCACCATTTAACTCCAAATGGTACAATATGATTATAAATTTAATTATCAAATGTACAATCTTCCACATATAAATATACACAGAAAAACACTCACATTTTTTTTGGCTACCAACAAACTTTGCTAACTAACAACTACTTTTATTAGAAATACAATAATTCAAGTTTTTAAGATAAAATAATATCTAATTAAAAAATAGGATAAAACTACTGACATTTCCTGAGTTTTGGCTATATTATATGGACATCCCTTGATATTTTATAAATAACACAGAGACTCCCTGAAGTTTGAATTTATTACACACAGAGGCCCCCTTGTCAATGTTACTAACGGAAAGTGATGATTTCAACACAATTTTTTTTATTATTTTTACAATTGTCTTTCTCCAACTTTAGGACCCAAAAAAATTAAAAAGTTAATAAAATGAAATAAGATTTGATAATTTAGTACCCCAAAAATTGATTAAATAAATTTTAATATTAATTTGATATTAATTCAAAAAAGTTGAATATAAATTGGAAAAAATTAAATATCAATTTTTAATAAAATTATATATTAATTTACAATCTAATGTTCATTTTGTATTGAATATTATTTGGTGTTGATTTAGCAACATGAAATTGACCTTAAATTATAAATTTATATTTTAACTCATAAAATTTAAATACATATTTTTTTTATCGTATAACGTCTTTCCTCTTAGTATATCATTTGATAAATTTTCTTTTAGTCAAGATTCGACAACACATACTTAAACCAAACTAATTGTTCACCCCCTCCTTTTTTTTTTTTAAGAGAATCGCTCACCTCCAATTGATAAACTCAAAAATTTGGTTTACATGAAAATAAATGAAATAAATTAAAAAGTTAACAAAAAAAATTTTAAAAATTTTAAAAAATTTAGTACCAAAATTATAACAAATAGAGAAAACATTAAAAAAATTACAAAAATAATCTATATAAAAGCCATTGTCAATGAAAATTCTAGAGGAATTTAGACCCTGAATCAATTAAGACTCAATTTTAGGCAAAGATATTAAACTAAAATAAAAAAGTTGTCAAATTATAAAAAATTTGTACTATTTTTTATTTAATTACTCCAGTTAGTGAAACCTTTCTTGTTTTGTTGCCTACAAATAGAGAAAGCGAATAGAGTAAATCCCAAATTTTTGTTATTTCTTTTTACTCTCTCTCCATAAATTATAAATTTTATTCTTCTGTTTGGTGAGGTGAAAACAGTAGGGAATAGAAGAAAGAGAAATATATATATATATATATATATATACACACACACACACATATACATACATACATACATACATATACATGCTCTCTTTAAATACAAAAAGCCTATTTTGTTTGAGGGTTTTGATTATATACTAATAGTGTATTACTATTTTTTTGTTCTTTTCAATTGTTTGTTTATTCATTTTGCATGGTTGAGGCTTTATAATTAATTAGAAAGGATGAAATGTAGAATTTGGTAGCTTCTAGAGTTTTTTGAACAAATTTTGGTGCGGTGCAATAAAGGAGATGCTGCACAAAATGCTAAGAGTTTGAACGCATCAACAGGGCGAAGGCCTATAAAGACAGATAAGATCATTGCACAAATGGAGTAGACGAGATTTCTTGTATACTTTAAAATTTTAGTTGCTGCAACTTTATTTTCTCAAAAAGTTGGTAGTTACAAAATAAATGTCGGCTAAAACAATATCTTCAGCGTCTCTAAATATTTTTCTGAGCTTGGTTGATCTTGGACATGCAGAACAACATAAAAATATTTTTGATATCTAACATCATTACATACAATAAAAACAAAAACATATAATCCATATCACACCAAATAAACAACAAAAATAAAAAATACAATTCAAAATATAGTTCACGTGCAATGCACGTGTGCACCAACTAATTAAAAAGGAAGTGGCAAAATACATGTCGTTAGATATATAAAAACTTTGAATTAATTTTATAAATAAATAATTGCATAACATGTAGTTTCATATATTTTATGGAATAAATAATAAAAAAATAACACATGAGAAACAAAAAAATAAGATAATAATGTGTGTGTGTGTGTGAGAGAGAGAGAGAGAGAGAGTATAAGATATATAAAGAGAGTTAGATGAGAGATGTCTTAGAAAAAAATTTCATGAGAACCATCGGATCAATAATCATTAAGTGATCTAAGCAGCGAAAAGATCAAGATAAACTTTTCTAACTATATATATATATATATATATATATATATATATACTGTCTCTTA
>JAHQCQ010008852.1:0-14120 GCA_023539305.1 Ilex asprella | reverse complement strand
ATTTCACACCATAACCAAAAGAAAAAAAATTCCTTGTCCTCAATTGTGTTTGACCGGAAACCTCTTCCACAATTATTGTGGCCAAGCATTGCGTTCTATACTTCTAAATTATTAATGCCTATGTGATTATCATTCTTCGTCTCCCCTTTCTGACCATTTAAGTATTAATTGTTTCGGGGAACATTACATTCACAACCCTTGTGGTTTATTGTAGACACTTTGTGGTTTCTAAAATCATATTAACACCCCTTGTAAAAAAAAATCGAAGATGACCATTAATGTTAGATCACTGGCTCTTTTCCAAATGGAAATATTCTCGAGTGGCCCTTATCCTAATTACCCTAATCTTGCTACCCAAAATTTCTCTCTCTCTCTCTCACACACACACACACACACTCAGAGGGCGCCACCAGCCTTATCTCTGCCCAATCCACCCCCAATCTTCCCTTCTTCTTTTGCTTGTTACCAAATCCCTTCTACCACCAGATCTGCCACCATCCCCAGCCCTGTCTAGCCACCACAATCTCGTTACACACACACACACAAAAAAACAAACACACACAAACACAATCTAAGAAGCATAGATACGAATACGAACATGGATGCGACACGATATAGACACGCCGACACGACATTTCTCAACAAAGTAGGACACGGACACGGTAAAAAAACGCTACAAAAAAAATTATATTTTATATATCATATTGTATAATTTATTGCAAATATAGTGATAATGATATACAATTCATAAAAAATTCAGTATTTTATGATAAGTAAATCTAATGTCTAGTCATCTATATGAATTTTTAGACTAAAACATTCTTATTATAGTCAATAATCATAAATTTGTTTTTGCAGGCAATGTGTACCTAATATATAATTTAAATACTTGCTCTCATTTTTTCAATTCCTCTTTTTTAACACTTTTATGCATCTTTTGCTTTTATTATTATATTTAGAGTACAACTTTAACATGTCTAGTATTAGTAATTATATGTTCTAAAATTTTTAAGCTTTGTTAATCAAATTTCAACATATATCTATTGTTTAGTAGTAGACACGTCACCAAAGAAGTGACCGACACGTGTCCAAAATTAAAAATTTATCATTTAATTATGGACACGGATAAAAAAGTATTGAACACGTGTCCGAGAGTGTTCAAAGAGTGTCAGTGTTCAACACGGATACGTCACCTTCTTGATAGTGTTCGTGCTTCATAGACCACAATTATTGCACACACTATAACACAAATAATGCACACCCGCAAAATGAAAGATGTGTGTCTCTCTCTCCATCATATCTGCACACACACACATGATTTGATAGACCCAAATGATGTTATTGGGTTGAAATGTGAGATGAAAATGATGGATTCAATGGGTGTTTTGATGGGACCAATCTCGTGTGCATTCAGGGGTGTACAATGGGTGGTATGTTTTCAGTGGAGCTCAGTGGGTGCAGGGTTGTGTATGAATGAGGAGAGAGACATAGGTGGGAAGGAGATCAGTAGTGGCAAGTGACGATGCAAATCGATGAGGATCGGACTTGATTAGGATTTGATTGTTGGGTACTTGGGTTGGGTTTGATTAGGATTTGATTCAGGTTTTGATTCTGTGTAGGGTTGGGTTTGGATTGGGGAATCTTTGGGGATCAAAAGGTAAACTAGGTATTTATCGGAAACTCTAGAAAGATGTCAACAGAATCCTGCCAGTTGACTTACGGGGTATCCTGTGGAATAGAAGGGGAGGCTCATTTCATTTCTAGTTATCTTGTATGCCCTAATTTATTCAATGCATGCTTTGTTTCCCACTGTGGCTATTAGGATAGACAAATGTGATAGCTTATGGGATTAGAATACAAGTGTTTCTGGCATCACATGAGTAAAGAAGCATCTGATCCTTGAAAAGGTGTGTGGAAACTGTTAGGATCTTGTACATGCTTGGAGTTTACTTCAAATTTTGAAACAGCAAAACTTGCTCTGGCGTTCAGTCATCTAGGTATTGGTATCCATGGCATTAGGCAGTATGCTAATGCAGTGGACAGAGAGTCATTTATGTCCTTCGGAAGTTTCTCTTCAGGACACTCTTCTATTTTTCTTTTACTTTCCTGTTTCTCGTCATGTTGGACATCTTTTAGGGAGAATGAGGTGTAAACCTGTTTATTTGGGGATTGTGGCTTGCTGTTGCCCATTTGTCATTGTGTTACTAACTTCTCCTCTCCGGCGGGTGGAAGTTTATAATTGTTTCCCGAAATTAAAGTGATTTGTAGGCAGATGAAATCAGAGTGTTACCCACCAGTATAATACCAGGTGCGTTTTTTACATCTTGATGATGTCTGCTAGTCTATGTTGTATCCAGTGTGTAGGTGTTGTGTCTTGACCTCGATGGTAATTCTTTAGTTCAAATGACCATAATTGAATGTACTTCTGATTTTCCATCATCTAATTTGATTTGAAACCTAAGGTACTTGTAAAATCAAGACCTTAGCATGGACAGTAGCTCATAGAAAAGTTCGTTCCAATGACTTGCTTCTGAGAAAAAGATTCAAATAGTGCCATTGCCCTTGAAATTTCAAATACTCTAATTGTTGATTCAAATAGTTTAAGAATTCTTCTTCTTGTCCTTTTCATGCATTAATATACCTCTCTTTTTTGAATTTTGATTTGGTTCGTGTGGTGTGGCCCTAGACATGCTATCATCATGGTGGAAATCAGTCTTGTGGAAATTGTTTAGTTTGGAAGAGCCTAAGGTCTCTAAAAGTGATCCTTGAGGTGATAAATGGGTGATTTTGATGACCAGACGTGCTCAAGACAGAGATAAGTCTCAGCATTTGAATTTTTTTGAGGGATTTGACCTCTTCTGCCTTGAATTTTAGGTTTCTTCAAAACTTGAATGTATTCCACCTATTTTTGCCTAAAAAGATTGTACTGTAGTTTCTCTTCAATATTTATAAAAGTAAGTCCCTCTCAGTACAAAACCTCCTTTTTTGGGTGGTTAAGCTTAATTTTGATGGTTGCTCTCTTGAGAGAAAGAGGGGCGAGGACGTTTATTGGAGGGGATAGGGCTGTTGAGTAACTCCAACGAGAGAAGTACGAACGCTCAGTTTATCCACCATGCTATAGTGTTCTTGCTTACTTCATGCTCAATGGTTGAATGGACATGACTATCAAATCCTGCTTCAGATGTTATAAGATGGGAATAATGCAACCAATGCTAAAACTACTACTACTACTTACTGCTTACTAATAACACAGAACAAAACTAACTTTTAGTGTGTGATTGGCATATGCCTAATGTTCATTGTCGCATGTAGGAGGGTTAAACCTTCACGCCACACAACCCCACAACACCCTTGCCTCAGGGTAGACATGAGCACACTTTTCCTCAACCTTTCTCCTTTAGACTGTTTGAATTTAAGACTATTTAATGGGTGTGTCTCACTCGGACATAAGCTCTCAATAACTGCTCCTAAATAACATACTTTATTTATTTTTAATAGAGACACGCACGATCTGAAAAATTACTGCATGAAGGGAGGCTTAAAGTCATGCTCGGAAGTGATGGGAAAGTTGAGGGAGAGACCCATCTAGAGAAGCAAGCTCAAACTGTAGCTACTGCACAGGTTTGCTCATCCGCTGTTGAGATGCCTACTATGTTTGAGTAGTTTTAAGGCCTGATGTGTCTATGACTGAACTAATATATCTTTATGACTGCATTAGTCTTACCAGAAGACATCTAATTCAAGGAGGAATCACAAAAAGTGGCAGAAACCGAGGAAGAGGTCAAAGAACGAGGTAATATATCAAGCTTTCATGGTGATTGCAGATCTTTCTTGTACAAGATCATCTGAAGTCAAAATTATTATTTCATTTGAACTGCAGAAAATGGGCCCAGCCAAGAAGAGCCGCAGAGGCGACAATTAAAGAGTGTGATAGTCTGGCTGTTCTCTCTCCTGGGATCGAGAGTTTAGAGTTTCTTTTTTGAATCAGCGAGCAATGAAACAGACATGGCATGCTCATTTCTCTGAAGTTACAAGGCTGAGGATATACTTCAAGTTGTTTTTGCTGCTATGTTCAAATAGATAACCTGAAACGTTGCTTTGGTTATTTGGGCATGTTTGTTTGTTTGTTTCTCTTATTTTTGCTAGGCATGTGTGAAGAGATGATTTGTAATTTAAGTCTCTGCTCAATATTTAGGGATCATTGGTTTTGGGGAAACTTGATGTCAGGATATTTGTAGTTCACGAAATTTGAGACTAGAGGTGTTAATTGAGACTGCTCGGGTATGATTCGACTTAAGTTCGACTTGTGTTTTAAACAAGGTGAGTTTAAACAATTTTTTAAACTTGTTTAGAAAAATGAGCCTATAAGGTTCGACTCGAGTTTGGAAAATTTGGTTTGTTTATACGTAAAATACTCAAGTTATTTAGACTCGGGTTTGATTCATTTTTTAAACAAGCTGAGTTTGAACAATTTTTTAGGTCTGTTTAAAAAAAAAATGAGTTTGATAAGTTTGGGTTCAAACTTGTAGAATTTGACTCGATTAACACTCTTATTTGAGACCATGGGCTCTGCAATTGAATCTTCTTTTTCAAATTGCATCAAAATCTGATATGTATAAGCATTTATTTGTGTAAGGGACTCCGTAAAAGATTATCGATTCAGATATTGTTGAATTCTACATAGAGATTAGAAACATGTATTCAGATATTTCAATTTTACTGACAATATTATTAGCAATCAATCACCGGATGTGCTGCCAGTGCATCATAGCAAATAAAAGACAAACTTTTCCCACCAAGGATGATTTTGAACAACTTAGCCCAGGTCTCTCCTTGCCCTCTCACGTAGCTCCTAGTTGTTCAGAATCAGCTTTAGGATTATCGAGCTTGATTACTGCACATGAAGGCAGCAGTTACGTCCTGTTCCTTACTCCCTTGTGAAAAATTCTTGCCATGTCATGAACATTTCTTTACAAAAAGCTTTTTCTATTACGGGATCAAGGAAATGTAAAGTATAAGCCGTTTGGTGTCGTGTAGAAAGACTATTTTAATAACTTATAACGTTTAGGTCACAAAACAACTTTACCCTTGGCATATCCACATTGAAACGGGTAATAAAACTGCACTTTATTGGCTCCGGGAATGTTTCCCAATTATACAAAAAGAGATCCACTTAAAAAGTATGAAATATCTAATCAAGATTAATGGTAAGCTAATTCTGAACAATTTAGGATTTAAACTACATATATAGCATCACCTGAAAAATAAACCAGCTACAGCTTGCAAGAACACAAATGCACAGACCATATCCGAGAAGTAAAAATGAAATGCTTGTCTATTCTGGTCTAAAGCAAAGAGCAGGGCAAAAAATTGGTTGCAGAGCAGTGGCAGGAGTTTGTGGTGAAGAAAGAGAAAGTTCAAGGGCCATTGAAGAACGTAGTACGTTTATGAGCAATGAATCCATAAAACAACAGTGGTCAGCGGCCTGTGATAGCTTCAGCTCTCGCAATGGACCTTCACAATGTTACATATGGCTTCAATTTTAGCATCTCCAAATTGCCGTTTAACTGCTGATTATTGCATCTTGGTGTGAAGCTCCCCAACTTACTTCTCATCAACAGATCATTCGATAGCATGATGACGAAAGCTTGTGCAGAGCAACAGGGGGTTCTTAGTTGACTCTGGAAACACAAAATTGCAAGAAACTCCTGTTGGCATTCCACAAAATCAGGAGAGTTTTTCTTTTCACAAGGCTAACATTCTGATGGTAAACTCTGAGGAATACTCCAAAACCGCAAATTGCAGCTCTAACATTATGTTACAATCTCTGAAGTCCAATCTAGAGTCAAAATCAAAATGACAAATCAGCCCCAGTACGTCTATCATCCAGAAAATCTGCATAGACTGTAAAAAGCTAAAACATGGTTCCGTGGTCAAGATTCTTTGAAATTCCAACATTGACGTGACCTAGAAAAAGGTTGCTATATATCTACGGGGAAGTTAACTGACATCACTGACTTTTAAGGTCCTTCATCTTCTGAAAGATGATCAGTTGAAGAAATCAGCTGCTCTTCATGTCCATCTACTTCAGCTGGATGATCAACTGGAGCTGGGGGGCCTTGTTCTCCACTTTCACTGTTTTCAGGGTGAAAATTGATGGGGAACTTTGTAACCCTAGGTTTATCAGTTAATATATTTCTTTGGACCCTATCAATCAAGACCTTTTGGGGAGGTTCCTCTCTTAGCTTCTCATCATCATAATCATTGTTGACATAGTAGCCCACTCGGACAAATTCCTGACCCAGATAAGAGCAAGTCAACAAGAGCACTGTTACACCAATTAAATCTTCTTCACGGATTTTTGAGGGATCTGGATGGTCTGCCTGGTAGAAGGCTCAACAAAACCAAAATAAGTAAGAATTTATGCGACAAATAATCAAAATATTAAATCACCTCAAACCACGGGCTAAGAAGTTGACAAGGTTACCTGCAAGACAAAACGATAGTTTCCAACATTGACAGGCCCTACAAGAACACTTTCTAAAAGTTGATCATAAGTTTCATCTTCAGCAGATCCAACATAGATGAGTTTCCATTCCAAGTCTGCATAAATATCATAATGGTTACAAGCTGAGGAATAAATATTTGTTTACGTTAAAAACTTAGCATATAGTGAATGAGGAAATGAATTAGTCTGGGGAAAAAAAAAGAAAATAAAGAGTTGTTCCTTTATAAAGTGAACACCAAAAAAAAAAAAAAATGGAAAAAGAAACAATTTGTGGAGCAAAAAATTTTAACCATACAATTGATACAAACACTCGCAGTCTCTCATTCTTAATGCTTCTAGGGAGTGGAAAGGTAAGTATTTTCCAGCTGAATGGGTATGGGATGGATGGGGTTGTCCAATCCGGTCAATCCTAATACCTAATCCAAACATACCCTAAATGTGAAAATTCTGAAGCTAAGCCTAGCTGCTACTGTTTATACAGTTTTGGAGGAAGAGAAATGCAGCTGCAACTATTCTGAAGGGTATCTTAATGTGGGAAGGAATAGATTGATCACTCTTGAGGTTAAGGATTCTGCCCACAAACATGTCACACTTCAAATGTGGCATCTATCTCCTGCTAGTTGATTAGCTGATGCTTGGAAGTTACTTTTCTTGTACATTTTAGGAGCTCAATCAGTCAATCTACAGAAGTACTAGCCAAGCAACCACTGCTCCTACCAGATTGTCTCTTTTGCTGTTTTTTGAGCACCCTGCCTGGTGCTGTAATTGGCTTTTAACTTTTGCATAGTATATCAAGATAACGTTTACTTATGCAAAAAAAAAAAAAAATACTGTTAGATAGTTTTTGTGAAAAGACCTGTTAGATCATTACAAGTCCTCACATAAACAACAAAAAAATTGGCACCCCTTGCTTATTCCTGTTTGTTCAAAAGTGTAGGGTCCTGAACAATATATGGTGGGAACATATGGGATCTTGTTAGATAATTATATGACGATAATCATGAATTCTCGCAGGTCCAACCTTCAACTTCCAAAATACCCAAAGAACACAATTTCACTGTTTTTGGCATCAACTTCAGGTTAGGGTCCAGTGCCCTTTTGGTGCGCAGTGGAGGGGTTCAACATTTACGCCTCATGTATGTTCTATGATCAGAAAAAATAGGTTGCTTATGCATGTGACATAATTATACAATGCACTATACTATAAAGATAAATGTTGGGTAGAGAAAGACCAAAATTAACTTTAAATAAAATACCAAAGAAGATAAGATAACTCCGTTGAACCCCAAAAATAGTGAGGCAAGGTTTTGTTGAGTTGAGTTTAAGAACATAACAAAGGTAATAATAAAACATCATGGAAGTTTATAAGATACGTCAACATGATGCAGATTCTAAATTAAGGTGTGGTCGTCCTCAGAAAACTTAACTGCAATAGACTGGTCAAACTTGGCCATAACAAACTAACCCTCAATAAGTTAACTCAGTTAGCAAATTGATGACATCAAAATCTAGTTGCTTACAACAATGTCAAGAGTTTTAATTCTTATCCCACATTTTCAATTTGAAAAGAAAATAACAAGCCATGAATGTCTTTCCATCGCAGTTCTCTGTACACAAGTACTTACTGGTTATGTAGGTTCTCCTAATCTGCAAGAAAGGCGGGAAACAATGCAGAAAAGCTTACAGTTTCTTGTGGCTACTGCTGCAAATTCACTACATTCTACTTGGTAACCTAAAAAAACCACCACCATCCCATCTGTGAACAAACTATATGAAATTAAATCAGAAAACCAAAATTCGTCATGTTTGATTACATGCTCTTGTTGCTGTAATGGATTATGCACGAAACATGTAGTACCAGACCATCGAAATTTATCATAAACCTCACCATTTTTGCTAAATATCAACCATAGAATAGTGGTCAAACTTGAAATTACAAAGCCCTAACTCAGTCAAAAGCATTAGGATTCAAAGAAAATGACAGCAAAGAGAGGGTACCGTCATTAAGAGGAGTGACACACTCGTACGAGATTTCGAACTGGAAAGGGGCCAGAAACGACGCCGGATTGTCGAGGACCGCCACGTTCGTAATGTTCACTGCACTCATTGTACCAAACCTAAAGAAACCTCTGTATTGGACTTGTTCATGTAAGGTTCGATCCAAACATTAGGCTTGGAACCCTTCATCGAACTTTGGAAACCCTAGAAACAAGAATCGAAGATTACACAGAAGAAGAAGAAGATTAAGAAGAAAGAAGCAAAAGAGGGACTTGAATTATGATCGTAGACAAAGGAACAAAATATTTTGTTAAGAGCTATGGAAATGTTGCTTGTAATTTGTCTCCCCTATATTTATAGTGATGACCGGCTGTGTCGTGCTAACCGGAAATAGCCGGTTTTCAAATTTGGCGGGAGTTTTTCTTGTGTCTTTTTGGTCGGTACGACAACGGACCAAACAAGCAGGCAATAACCAATAGGAGTTGTTACTGTACCAAAAAAAAATAAAAAATTCCGCACCATAAAAAATGCTGTTCTGATAATTGTTTTTATTACTTTTGTGATAAATTTTTTTATTATAAAACGATTCACAAAATTTATAAAAATATTCATTAAAGTAAACCGCAATCAAGTTCTAACCAATAATAAAAATCTATTACTAAAATATTGTCATTTCCAAACAAAAATATTAATTTATTGAACTTTTAAATTTATTTATCGATCTACTGCAATTTTTGAAAGCAGAATCAATAATTCCACTTTCACCATGAAAACAGAATCAACAAGAACGCTTTTGGTACTTAAAAAAATATTTTTTTTTCTTTTTGTTATATCAACGAAATTGTTGATTCCACTTTCATGTTGAATCGTGTTGAAAGCGGAATTAACAATTCTGCTTTCAAAAACTGCAATAAATCGATAAACAAGTTTAAAAATACAGTAAATTAATATTTTTGTTTAAAAATGACAATATTTTAGTAAAAAATACCCAATAATAGTGGGTTCAACTAAAGTACTAGGAACTAACTTTTGGTACCTTGTCTTTTTAAAAAAATTTTACTATAATTTTTTTTTTTATAACTAATGGTTAAGAATAGATCAAAAAAAGATCAAAGATGCAAAATTACTTTGAGGAATGATACCCAAATTTTTTTTTTTGGTATCACAGTGTTGTCCAATAATAGTATATATATATATATATATATTATTGAACTAATTTATTGACGTAATTCATCATAATTATTGAATTAAAGGGCCCTAACTAATATAGAGGTGTACAGCTAAATTATTAACTCAATGACAATGGTACTCATTAAATTAACAAGACTGATATTTATAAAAATGTTATATAAAAGGTTCCATAAAGGATCAATGATGAACAATCTTCCCTTCACTTTGAAAAGACTAATTCCAAACTCGAACCCAAAACATATAAAGGAATACATAAAATACTTGCCACCGTTTTGGATACGACTTCTAGGTATATGATGTGTGCTAATTATTATTTAGTAAGAAGAAAAAGTAAGCTAAACTTCCAAATGTAAAATTCAAGAATGGGCAAAGAGAAGAGTTTTTATGATCCATTGCTTTGATATTTTCATGTTTTTGTCAAAAAAAGAGATACAGATAGATACTTTGTTCCTCAGGGTTCAATGGGCAGCTACATATCAATTTCCAACGCTCACATTCATCTTTCGAGTTTGGGAATGAAACATTTCAGCTATGTCTGTCGATGCGCTACATTCTTCTGGCTTTCTATCTGATACAGAACGAATGAATCGGGGAAATCGGATTGAGATGCCACGAGATGGATGAACTAAACCAATTGCAGCATGGTGAACTGGTGACACCGTAAAGTCTGCACCCCTTATCGCCCAGACAAGTTCTGTAGAAAACCACATGTCGGGTACCTCGCCAGTTTGATAGTATGGTGGCTTTTTGGCCAGGATCCTGTCCCCCGAGAAAAATTCTTTCATCTGCAAAATCAATCAAAAAACTTTTTGTTACTCTACTGATAAACTAAGGTCTACCAGCATGCCAGAACTGTTTAACCTTCTATCTGTTGCACTAAGATTTGCAATTTTAGATTGCAAAAGCCATAATCTGAGCTAAGCAAAAAGAAAATATTGCGGAAGCATTTATAAAAGGAAGGTATTGTCACAATAATAAGGATTGTTATGCCACAATTAGGCCCCCAGTACGTAGGCTATAGGATGATTTGGAAAAAACAAAATGAATATGATATCGACAGTAGATGGTGCCTCCAAGAATGGAAGTGTACAATGCTATAATATTTAAAAATACAAAATTCTTCACCAGGAATGTACGAAGCTAGTCAGCCCAGGACAAGAAAGTACAAGGAACATGTAATCTAAGTTTAACTTTTCCTGAACTAAGCAACAAGGAAGTGCTACCTGTATCCACATGTCATTTAAAATTTGTAACGAGATACAGTTGCATAGAAAAGTAACTTTGAACCAACAGCAGGAAAGGATATAGTCAGTCCCAACTATTCCCTTTTACCAGTTACCACGAAGAAAGCCAGCAAGACATTACTAAGCATATATGAACCAACCAAAGCTGGACAAAGTTCTCATCTTCATTCTCATGAGCCATGAGTCATCTATTGCAAAGGAGTTTGAATTGGTCACACAAAGGATTGCTGCTGAGTCGCAAGAAGGGTCGTTATATATTTCATTCGCTTTTTGAGGACGACCAGGGCTGGTCCTAAGCCAAGGCCATTTAGATTGCTGCCTCGACCTCACAGATTTTAATCTATTTTTAGGGCCCCAAGAACCCAGACTACAGCCCAATGTAGACCTCTGTAATTCGGATGAGATGCCACAATAACAGACCTAAAATGTGAAAACTATTAGCATAGAAAGTTTATCAGGATTAGACGAAGGCCCACTTGAAATGGTGGACCAAGAACACTTTGTAGTTTACCTTTAATGGTTGACAGCCTCATTAGTTTGTTTTAAAGGTAAAGAAGGAAATATGAATGCTAACATTCAAGAACAACAACACCCCCCTCCCCCCCCAAAAATAAAGAAAAAGACAAAAAGGAGAGGTGAGGGGAGGGGGCGCTGTTTTCCCTTCCAAAATCCTATTCTAACTGTCATAAACACAAAACAAGACCACCTAAAATTCTGTGCTCAAATGCTATATCATATTGTTCATAAACTTTATATTTGAATTTAATTTAATCTTAACAAATCCAGTTATTATAATGGTTCATTTGCAGATATTTTTCAATGGCGTCTACTCTTTTTTTTTGGGGTTAGGAATGGCGTCTACTCAAAAACATGAATCTAAACATGGAAAATTTATATATACACATATAGAGAGAAATAAACAAATATATATATAAAAATTAGCATATAAAATATCATAGTCTTACAAATATAAACTAAAACTTCAATTGAAGAACCAACTTTTATAAAAAGATAAGATTATTTTTCAAATACATGTATTGCTTATATAATAGTATTATTGACAATAGCGGTAATAGTTTTCCCTACATAAAGATGCTTTTCCGAACTTAATTTGATGAAATCTTCTTTACAATCGACTGTCACAGAAAAGCTGAATGGATCCGCCATATTATCTATTAAAAATGATTTATTACAGAAAACTTGAACATTAGTATTTATAACTCAAAAAGCCAAAAAAAGAAAAAAAAATGGAATAATACATTTTAAATGTTTTATAACTAGTTAATATCATTAATATTCATCTATTTATATTAATAGGGCCTCGTCAAATAATATTGCCTCAGGCACCAATTATTTTCGGGCAGCCCCTGGGGATGACGTTATCCTCAGAAGCCTCAAAGCATGTTGTTATGCCTAAAGCAGTATCTAGTCTTATAGTGAACTGAAGCAATGGTTACTTTGTTCTAGTTCAGAAGGCAGAGAAAATGAAAACACGAAAGTTAATGTCCGTAGCAATGTTAGTGATCTCCCCATTCCATACTTGGGGTCCTTCTTGAAGGATAAGGTTGTCTTGGATGGATGGGCACAAAGATCCAAGAGAAGGGTGGCTGTTCACCGGGACAGAGCCAGAGTTCATTTCCAGTGGGGGCAATAATCAAGTTGTGGAGAATGATTGAAGAACATTCATCAAAATTTATTGTGTCTTAGAAATATAAGTGTTTTGCCATTTACACTCTTTATAAAGTAATTCTTCATGATAATTTTTCGCTTTGTTGCTTTAAAAGTTTTTCACACATAAATTACACTTAAAAAGATAGAACTAATTAAGAAAAGTTATATGAAAGTTATTTTATAGAAAGTACTAGTATTAGAATAATTTCCACATTGAAGATTATTTTGACAAATCATTCCATAAACAAGCTATAAATAGACATATTAACCATCAAATCTTGAGTGATTCGAATCCAAGTTCAATTTGAAAACTCCATTTTGAATATGATCCGAGTATCCATCAGATATGTCTTTACAATTCATATCCATATCTATTAAATATTAAAAATTTTGATATAAAACTAAATCTTATATATACACGTGTGCTTGTGTTTTTATAAATCAAAACGATTCACAATTAGGTCAAATTTTGGTATATTCAAATCTAAATTCTTGAAATATAATAGCATATTCAAACTTAGATAATCAATTAAACATATCAATCTATATCTAGATAATCGAATTTAGAGGAGGATGAGTTTGGTAACTTAGTGTCATTATAGAAAGACGAGAAATAGCTAGAGAGGAAAGAAAGAATTGTGAGATTAAGTCTAATGAACTTTAAAAAAATTTAGTGGGGGCAAGTATTGAAAATTTTTAATTTTCTTGTAATTTTAAACTAGCCCCAAAAATTTTCAAAAATCTCAGTGGGGGCAATTGGCCCCCCAGCCCCCCTCCTTCCGCCGCTGGCTGTTCACATCTCTGAAGGCCAGGGGAAAGACTAATTTCATAAAAAACACTCTCGAGAGTGTTGCAAGTTGATTTATATTGCTATTTACAATCCCAGTGTTAAATGATGGAAAAAACATGCATAGTTTAGATTCTTGGGGTGAGTTGGATATGGTGGTTTTCTGTAGAAGAGATGGGGGATGGGGTTGGAACGTGATATCTTCCCATTTTTGTATTTCTGGGGAATACAAAAATTTGCAGTAGAGATAGGCATAGGGTCAAAGGAGGCTGCACAGGGAGATAAATGACAGATAAGGAAGGGTGGTCTACGGGCATGGGTAGAGGCAAGAAATCTGTGTTTGTGAAATGGTACATATTTAAAAATGATGCAAGTACTTTAATATGGACGTCCTAGAGGATATTTTTAAGCATATACATACGGGCCATCATGCTAAGCAGTATCACAAATCATCTTTGACACAACATTATCACTTTAACCAATTACTGATGGACCAATAATCATGTCATAAATACAAAGAGATTCATTATGCTAATATCAAAAAGTTAAGGCCCCACTAACTTATAGAACGGGTCTCCTTGATCAAATGAGGAAATGGAAGGGGCTAAAAAATTCAGGGGTTGGGGCGGGGGGAATGGAAAGACACGGGAAGCCCTATATTGGCTTGCCCCTGCTGACATGATGCATCCATCAAATTAGAACTATATAAATTAATAAAAAT
>JAHQCQ010008851.1:0-14122 GCA_023539305.1 Ilex asprella | reverse complement strand
CAGGTAGTATTTTTAAATAATGCTTGATGTGATAATATGAATTTTGAATGCAAATGAGCATAATATCCGGTACGAAATTTATGGGATGCCGGAAGTGCGATTTTTAGGATTCGGGGTTGAAATATGTAAAAATGGACCCCCGGTCAATATGTTTGACCTATTAAATCCTAATTGTAACTAATTTGAGTAATTATAAAGATTTTAGGAGGAAATGTGATCCCTAAAATAAAAAGTGCTAGTGTGTGAATGGATAGTGCGGTAATTAGAGTTACTAGGGCACTTTGGGGTGCATCATTTTGCATGCATTAGCGCATGGTTAATTATTATATGTGTTAAAATATTGATATTTTAATTACAAATGTGATAGGTGGAACATGTAAGACAGTTGGAGTTAGAACAGATACGGTGACACCGGAAGGATCCACCGATAAAACCGAAGGGTCGTAGATCTGTAAATTTGAGGTGGGTGTATATCTTTATATGTTTTGGAAATTCTATTATAATATGATAGTAAATGAAAGAATTTAATAGTAATTCTCTAGAATTATGTGCTATGTGTTTATGTGATTGGATGATGTTTTGCACTGTGTATTGTGTATTGTGTATTGTAGAGTGTGGCGCACTGTTTAAGACAGGGGCGTCAATGCTTGATCACTGGGCGTACAGTGATGAGCTAGCACGGTGGTGTTCCCGAGAGGTTCGGGAGACACGGATTCATGTGGGATCGATTACCCGATGAGAGGTAGTGTGGAGGTGATGTGGCTTGTCAATTCTTTGGAATTGGATTGATGTTGTTGTTTGACTCGTGTATTTATGTAGTACCTACCTATTTCGGTGTATTACTATCACTTCCATTTCATATATAACATGTATACTCACTGAGCGTGTGGTTTAGCTCACACCCCTATAGCTTCTCTTTTTCAGGTACAGTAGAGGAAATTTCAGATCTATCCACTGTCCAATCAGTTGAATTGTGTCTTTTGGTATTAAGTTCATTTTAGAGTGTTTCAACGAGGTTCGAGTGTTATTACTCAGATTATTGCGTAATTATTTCGCTGGGTTGTACAGTTTATTTATAAAGGAATATTATGACAGGTTACTAGTATATATTTGTATATGGACTCAACAAACATACTTTGGTATGCTATTTAGGTGTGGGACTTTTGTATATGTCTATAACCTGAAAAAATAAATAATTTGTACAGGTGTTTATATATGGTACAGGTTATGAGACAGGTTTTACCATCATGCTTAATGACTAAGATGATGGGCAGTGGGTGGTGTTATTGCACCTATGGTATTACTTAATGCTTGATTTGTCCATATTATAATATTTGAGAACAGGTGTATTAAAAACCTAGTCGTGTCTTATCCTTGGAAAACCAGGATAGAGCGTGACAAATAATTTGGTATCAGAGCTATAGTTTATAATCCTGTAGTCGAGTTGAGTCTAGTGTAACAGTGGACTTACGAATTGGTCTGTTTAGATGGGGTGATAGAGGTCCGTGTGAGTGTGTGAAATATATACTGCATGCTATCATGACCCAATATGCGATACTCACATTTGTTACAGGGATACATGGAAGGAGAAGGGTCATCTGCTAGGGCTGGAGATAGGGGAAAAGACCCTAGGTAAAGGATGAACCAGGTGATCGAGAGGCTAGACAACTAGGAGAAACAGCAGCTAAATACTTTAAGCAACGTATAACGCGAATGGAAACAGTAAAACCCAGAGGGACATTGTATGAACAGTTTAAAAAGCTTGATCCACCAATATTTACGGGAACTGTGGGTCCATTAGAAGCAGAGAACTGGTTACGACGCATCGAGAAGATATTTAGGGTAATGGGAGTTGGTGAGGAGGATAAATTGTTGTTGGCCACTTTTATGCTAGCAGAAATATTGGTGGGAGGCTATGGAGAGAGCATTGATGCCAGTATGCACTGAGGAGGAGGCTAGCTCAGTTCTTAGAGTTTCCACATGGCGGCAGTTTACTGATGCCTTTGACAAGAAGTATTTTCCCTCGAGTTATCGATATCAGAAGCAAAATGAATTTTTACATCTGCAGCAGGGGAATCAGACAGTGTTGGAATGCGAGAACAAATTTAATACTCTGTCCAGATTTATGCCTTCCGTTGTCGCAGATAAGGGAGAAAGATGCAGAAGATTTCAGATGGGGTTAAATTACAATATTAGATCTCGTGTTTCGATGTTGGAATTAACAACCTTTTCAGATTTATACAACAAAGCCCTGATTGTGGAAACTGATTTAAAAGAGATGGAAAGTGCAAGGGAGCATACAAAGAGGGGAAGATATGAACCAAGTGGACAGGGTTCCAAGGGAAGTTTTTTTAGTAAAGCTTGGAGAGGAATATTCCCGAAGGGCGCAAGTAAGAAGAAATCAGGAGTCCCATTCCAGAGTCAAGGACAGGGAGTGAGTGCATCGTCTTCCTTTGTACCGGGTCGAGAGATGTGACAGTCTCAGGGGAGTACAATTACGTGTTACCGTTGCGGGCAGATGGGACACATTGTACGAAATTATCCTATGGGAGGACCAGGATCTGCTATGTCACGACGTTGCTTTTTATGTGGTCAGGAGGGACACATGCAGAGAGATTGTCCACAATATTCTACCCAGAGTTCATCGATGGGTAGTGCGTCTACTGTGTCTCGAGGAGTAGCGGGTGCCATAGGTCGGAGACGAGGAGGCAGTAGGGGAGGTGGCACTAGAGGTAGTGGTGCTGGTGGCAGTGGATCGAGTGGACCGGAGACTAGAGGTCGTGTCTTTGTGCTTACCTAGAGGGATGCTCAGGCAACTCCAGAAGCGGTCACAGGTATGATATTTATTTTTGGTCAACGTGCACGAGTACTTATAAATTCAGGTGCCACGCGTTCGTTTATATCACTGCCATTCTCCATGCATGTTGATAGACCACCTACTCTATTAGACAGTGGATTGACTATAGCTATTCCCACGGGTGAATGTGTGACAGCCAGGGTAGTATATAGGGAGTGCCTAGTTCAGATGGGTAATAGAGAATTACCTGCAGATCTGTTACCTCTTGATTTTCAAGATTTTGATTTGATTTTAGGAATGAATTGGTTGTCTGCATATCATGCTACTATTGACTATTTTCATAAAGAAGTAGTATTTAGAATTCCACATGTTCCTTTGTTTTAGTTCTTTGGAGAGCGACGCCCGGAACCAAGGAATTTGATATCAGCAATCAAAGCAAGAAAATTACTCAGAAAAGGATGTTATGGATATTTAGCGTATGTGAAAGATACTCAGAAAAGTACTCCTGAATTGAAGAACATTCCTGTAGTTAATGAATTTGCTGATGTGTTTCCTGAGGAGTTACCAGGATTACCAGTGGATCGTGAGGTGGAATTTTCTATTGAGCTTGTGCCAGGAATAGGTCCCATATCCATTACTCCATATAGGATGGCTCCAGCTGAATTAAAGGAACTTAAAGTGCAGCTGCAAGATTTTTTAGATCGGGGATTTATACGGCCTAGTGTATCTCCTTGGGGTGCACTAGTATTATTTGTGAAGAAGAAGGATGGCACTATGAGGTTATGTATTGATTATAGACAGCTGAATAAGGTGACTATCCGGAGCAAATATCCATTGCCACGTATAAATGATTTGTTGGACCAGTTACAGGGTGCCAGGGTATTTTCAAAGATTGATCTTCTATCTGGATATCATCAGTTGAAAGTCAGGGATAGTGATATATCGAAGACTGCTTTTCGAACTAGGTATGGGCACTATGAGTTTCTAGTAATGCCATTTGGTGTAACTAATGCTCCTGCGGTATTTATGGATTTGATGAACCGGATATTCCAGCCATATCTTGATTTCTTTGTGATAGTATTCATTGATGATATATTGGTATACTCTCGTAGTATAGAGGAGTATATGCAGCATCTGAGGGTGGTCCTACAAATATTGAGGGATAGGCAACTATTCGCCAAATTTAGCAAATGCGAATTTTGGTTGGATAAGGTTGTGTATTTAGGGCACGTAGTTTCTGGTGATGGTGTATGTGTTGACCTAGCTAAGAATGATACTGTGGTGAACTGGGAGAGACCGAGGACAGTGACTGAGATTCAGAGTTTTCTGGGATTGGCAGGGTATTATCGGAGGTTTGTACAAAATTTCTCCATTATAGCTATGCCTTTGACCCGATTGACTCGGAAGGGTGTGAAGTTTGAGTGGTCTGGTAGATGCGAGCATAGTTTTCAGGAGCTAAAGACCAGATTGACGACTGCACCAGTACTGACCATTCTGTCAGGTAGTGATGGGTTCGTGGTTTATAGTGATTCCTCACATCAAGGGTTGAGTAGTGTATTGATGCAGCACGGTAGAGTGGTAGCTTATGCCTCCAGACAGTTGAAACCATATGAGTGTAATTATCCTACCCATGATTTGGAGCTTGCAGCTATTGTGTTTGCACTGAAGCTGTGGAGACATTTTTTATATGGGGTTACGTGTGAGATTTATACAGATCACCAAAGTTTGAAATATCTGTTCACCCAGAAAGAGTTGAACCTGAGGCAGCGACACTGGATTGAGCTTATCAAAGATTATGATTGCACTATTCATTACCAGCCAGGGAAAGCAAACGTTGTAGCAGATGCTTTGAGCCGGAAGTCATCAGACGGATTGGCTAGTTTACGAGTGATTCGGAGGGGTTTATTTGTGGATTATAAATCCTTGAGAGTGCAGTTGGGGATAGGAGAGACTGCAGCTTTACTTGCTACACTGACTTTGAGACCAATGTTGGTGGACAGGATTAGAGAGGCACAACAATTTGATCTCCAGGTTGAAAAATTGAAGAAAGAGGTAAAGACTGGAGTGAAGACTGATTTTATTGTTGATAATGCTGATGTTTTGTTATTTGGTTCTCGGTTATGTGTACCTAATGATGCAGGATTAAAAAGAGAGATTCTGGAAGAAGCACACAGTTCAGCATATGCTATGCATCCAGGAAGTACAAAGTTATATCGTGACCTGAGAGAGCATTATTGGTGGCCTGGAATGAAACGAGAGATAGTTGAGTTTGTGGCTAGATGTTTAGTATGTCAGTAGGTGAAGACTGAGCATCAGAGACCAGCCGGATTATTACAGTCTCTACCGATTTAAGAATGAAAGTGGGAGCATATTATGATGGATTTTGTGAGTAATTTGCCCCGTACACAGAAAGGACACGAAGACATTTGGGTGATAGTTGATAGGTTGACGAAGTCTGCTCATTTTCTAGCTATTAAGAAGTCTTATGCTCTTGACAGGCTAGCTAGATTATACATTGATGAGATTGTGAGACTGCATGGTGTACCTGTATCTATTGTTTCTGACAGGGATCCACGTTTTACTTCAAGGTTTTGGCCTAGCTTACAGACTGCACTAGGTACTACTTTGAAGTTTAGTACAACATTTCACCCACAAATAGATGGACAGTCGGAGCGTACAATTCAAACATTGGAGGACATGTTGAGGGCTTGTGTCATGGACCTTAGAGGTAACTGGGATACTTATTTGCCTTTGATTGAGTTTGCTTATAATAACAGTTACCAAAGTTCAATCGAAATGGCACCGTATGAAGCTTTGTATGAGAGAAAATGTAGAACTCCAGTGTGCTGGAATGAGGTGGGTGAAAGGAAATTATTGGGTCCGGAGATTGTGCAGATGACTGCTGATCAAATTAAAGTCATCCAAGAAAGATTACGGAGTGCACAAAGCAGACAAAAGAGTTATGCAGATAATCGCCGACGTGACTTGGAATTCAAGGAGGGTGACCGAGTATTTCTACGAGTATCACCTTGGAAGGGGGTCATTCGTTTTGGTAGGAAAGGAAAGTTGGCCCCTAGATATATTGGTCCATACAGCATTGTAGAGCGGATTGGAGCTGTTGCATACCGATTGAATTTACCAGTAGAGTTGTCCAGGTCGCATGATGTGCTCCATGTGTCTATGCTACGTAAATACTTACCTGACCCATCACACGTGTTGGCTTCAGAACCGATGGAAATAGCTGAAGATTTGACTTATGTAGAGCAGCCGGTTCAGATTTTGGGTAGAAAGGAGAAAGTATTACGCACGAAGACGATACCGTTGGTAAAGGTTTTGTGGTGTAGTCACTCAGTGGAGGAAGCAAATTGGGAGACTGAAGAAAGTATGCGGGCTCAATATCCACATTTATTTAGTGCAGGTAAGTAATTTCGAGGACAAAATTTTTATTAGTAGGGGAGAGTTGTGAGACCCCGATCATGCATGACATGCATATTAGCACAATTATGTGGGTTAAATTATAATTATGTGAAACTATTAAAATATTAATTAAATTAAATCTTTCGTACACATGATGTGTGAGCATGCATTGGGTATGTGGACCCCGTTAATAACGTATTGGTGAGACCTATTATAGGAATTTCATATGTAAAAATATTAGTGGGTCGATTTTGAAATCACTTAAAAACTTTGGGGGAGGTAAACGTAATTAGTCCATTATTTTGACTCACCTTTACAGGTGTGAGTCTAACAATTAAAGAAAAAAAAACATATGTGCATGTGTGCCGTGTGTGTGTGTGTGTTTTAAGGTGAAAATGGGTGTGTGTGTTTAAGTCTTAAAGTAGTGTGTGTGTGTGTGTGTTTAAATATGTTGTGTGTGTGCGTGTGTTCTGCTGGGAACCGAATGTGAGGGAGAGTGAAGGAAAAAGGGAAAAACCGTAGGTGTGTTGAGCCGAGAGCAAGAAGGAAGGAAGGGAGAGGAAAAATCAAGTCTTTGGTGGGTATTCTTAGTCCAAACCGAGAGAGAGAATAAGAAGGTATGTGGGTTGTTTTTTTTTAGCATGTATGTGATTAATTTAATATGTACATATATATATATATGTATATATATGTGGGCTATTTTGTTAAGCATGTGTGGAATTAATTTAATATGCATATATATATATATATATATATATATATGTGGGTTGTTTTAGTTAATTGTATGAGCTGATTTATTTTAATTAATGGACTGTTTTACTTAGTTTAATTAGTGGTGGACTGTTTTACTTAATTTTAATTAATGGACTGTTTGTGTTATGTTAAGAACAAAACATATTTTTGCTTTGAGAGTTTAATTAAGTACATTTAGTATACTTAAGGGGCTATTAAAAGAAATAGGTATTAAATTAGGTGTGAGAAAAATGTAGAAGATGTATATTAAAATGCTTGGAATAGTTTTCATGGACTAGGATGGAACCGAAAATTTTAAGCATGAAAAGGAGAGTTGAAGAGTGAAATTAGGGGCTGATTTGTATGTTTTAGTGAATGTATGAGTTTAGGTAAAATTATTTTAAAAGAAATGTACGTTAGAAATTGGAAGTGGGTGTCGGTAACACCGGAATCGTGATTTCTAAATGTTATTATCACATGTGTAAATTTTAATCCAAACGACCTAAAATTTTGCAGGTAGTATTTTTAAATAATGCTTGATGTGATAATATGAATTTTGATTGCAAATGAGCATAATATCCGGTACGAAATTTATGGGATGCCAGAAGTGCGATTTTTAGGATTCGGGGTTGAAATATGTAAAAATGGACCCCCGGTCAATATGTTTGACCTACTAAATCCTAATTGTAACTAATTTGAGTAATTAAAAAAATTTTAGGAGGAAATGTGATCCCTAAAATAAAAGTGCTAGTGTGTGAATGGATAGTGCGGTAATTAGAGTTACTAGGGCACTTTGGGGTGCATCATTTTGCATGCATTAAGCCCAAAGAAATGAAGAACCCTAGCTCTTGAAGTTCTGCCTCAAAGAAAATGATGCAGGGGGAGAGAGAGAGAGAAAGAGAGAGAGAGAGAGAGAGAAGCCCAACCGATGGAAAACGTGTGAAAGAAGGATCATTTGATCCTTCTAGTTTTGGCTTTTAAGGGAATCCACATAAAAAATCCCCAAATCCTCTATTACCTACTTGAACGTATATTCTCATCAAATGATAATCCACGAAATTATCTCCAATTATTTAGCCAATTGACTTTCCAAATAGGAGTCCTGACTTCGTTTGACTCCCTTGAACTAGTAGGAACACAAGGAAAAACCGATAAGAAACATTTTGTTTAGGATAAACCAGTAGGAACCAAGTAGAACCCTTCTCTGCTTCGACAAAATCTTGATGAACTAGTAGAAAAATTTCTGTTCAGGATGAATCAGTACAAGTATATGTTGTACTAGTTAAACCTCAGTCTGCTAACTATTGAACTGGTACAACCAGTCTTTTTCTGCATCTTTGTTGTGATGCTCCTGCTTCCATGTATAGCTTGTCTAGCTCATTTCCTAAGTTCCATAAGACATCCAAATGAATGTAAAACATCATATTTACATCGATTTTACCTGTAAATACACAGATTCTTCATAAAACACAAACTCAACTAAAACAAAATATATAAGTAATGAGTAAAGATAAAATGATTATTTGAGATGCCAATTATGAAATATTGTGTACTCAACACCCTTGATAACTCACATGCATCTAGATTCCTACTTTTAGATCAATTTTATTATTTCCACATTATTTACTAACTCGATTAAGACCAATTATTTTGTTTGTCTTCGAAGCATTCATTCTCAATCTTTAACCTTGAATTAGAATCAATAAACCATGTAATCAATCCTTAGTGGCTTTCATTAACCTCTTCATTTTTTTCAATATATATATATATTTGAATCCTTATGATACAATCCGGTACAATATATTTCTTATAATATACCAGATGGTAAAGATAGATTGTCAATGATCCCAAAATATCTCTAATTTATTACCACTAGATTTCTTGTGATATAAACAAAACCAAAACAAGACTCCCAATAATTCAATTAATGTGCATCAATTTAACCATATTACTCGTCATAGCCTTAACAAGTATTCATAATTCTCAAGAGATTTATTTTTCAAGGTTATAATCTACAATCTATATCTATACTACTAATAAAGTACACTATCAAGAAAAAATTTTGATTGACTACTTTATCCCTAAAATACATACTAATAAAAATACACTATCAAGACACACAAACTCGAATATAGGGACACAAAAACTCACACAAAGGCAACACACGAATTTACTAGGAAAACACTCTCAAACCTTATATTGAAGCTCTCTACAATTACAAGGAAACTTATCTCTAAGCAAGAACTCTCTACCTTTACAGAATGTCCAAGCACCCTTACTTATACAAGAGTATGACAAATGATACCCCCATCAACCAAGGGGTTGTTACAACAGTTTTCCATTTCTCTAGCAGACTTAGTCAGCAAGGCTGCATCTCTGCACCACACTTGACAGACAGTTCCACTATTTCAGCACTTGATATGGAACAACTCTTATTTGTATGCACCTGGACCAAATTGTGGCTAAGAACTGCCACAACTACCTCCCTAAAAAACTAGGCCATGCTCAACAACTGCTTTGACTGAGTCATGCATATCAACTACCTACACCCTCCTAATCACATGCCATGAGGATTCATCTGCCCATAATTCAACAACCACTCTTGCCAACGAACCAGTGTGCATGGTAGGTCAAGCCCATGCCATGTAATTTGAAGCCATGCACCAACATTGCATCAATTGAGCCCACCGCGTGTTGCCATGCTCAGTCAGCCGGTCTTATGTTGCCATGGTTTGCACAATGGTGCAAGGTGCCACTAAGACCCACCATTGTGCAGCCGAGTCGGTTAGTGCGTGACAAGTCACCCCCACATGAAGTATCCAATGACCTCGTTGGAAAGGTAGCATGGTACTGCTTGATTAGATCCTCAAACTGCCACAATGTCGTCTCCTTCTCTCAAGTAGATTCTTTTGGTGCTTTCCCTATCCGTTTGACTGTGCAATGAGTCCTTATATTTTTCTTACTCATTCCCTCAGTCTTGTGGTCAAGGATGGATTATGCCACGTCTTTGAATTGCTTCCTAATTATTGGAAGAGTTCGACAGTCGAACATATCTGCTAGAGTCCTCTAGGTCCTCAACGTACGGCTTTAGGAATGCAACATGGAAAATTGGATATAGCTTGAGACGACTTGGAAGATCTAGCCTATAGGCCAATATGTCAATCATTCTTGTGATAAAAAAATGACTATCATAGCGCTGGATCAATCCCTTGTGTGCAGGCTTTTGAGTGATCTTTTTTCAAATCGGTGGGGTAAGTTTGAGTATCACTTTGTCACCAACATCGAACTCCACTATTCTTCTTTTGTCATATGCTCATTTCTTCATCATTTTCATTGCCTTTGTCAAGCATTCCTTTGTCTTGTCGGTCCTCTCTTGATTTGCCTGAGAAAAGCGATATGTTGTAGGACATCTCCCTTGAGATTTCTGCTTGCCCATTTCGTGTGGAGTGAGAGATTATTTTCTAGTTGCTAACTTGAATGGACTCATCCTAGTGGAGGAACTTTGTTGCAAGTTGTAGTTGAATTGAGCAACATTAAGTAAATCCATCCAATTCTGCTGGTTCGCTGTGACATAATACCTGAGATACTCCTCCAACATTGCATTTATCCGCTCAGTCTACCCATTTGTTTGTAGATGATTGCTGGTGGTGAGGTTGAGCTGTATGCCCAACATCTCGAACAAGGCCTTCTAAATTGGCTAGTAAATCAAGTGTCTCTATCGCTGACAATATCTAACCGAAGACCCCAAAACTTCATAAAGTGCTTGAGGAGTAGCTGACTTATAACTTCAGCAAAACATATTTTTAGAGCAGCAATGGAGGTGGCATACTTAAAAAATCTGTGAACCACCACAAAGATTGAAGTAAAATCATTCATCTTAGGCAAGCCATTGATAAAATCCATGGAAACACTCTCCCAAGACCTGCTCGGAATGGGGAAAGGCTCCAAAGGTACCTGCCATCTTTCTCATTTCGATCTTGTCCTACTGGGACACCATACAAGTGCACACATAAAGCTCCACAACTGCCTCCATATGGGGTTAATAATAACTTTCCACCAATAGGGCAAGGGCTCGAATGTCCAAGCCATAGAGACCGTGAGTCTTTTTTAGCAATATTTGTCAAAGTCCACCTGACTTCGGAACATAGGGCCTCCTTCCTTTGGCATAGAGGGCACCTTCATCTATCCAAAACCATCGAGTCATTGATTAACCCTAAGTAATATATAAATTGAAATAACTAAAAAATTAATTCTGTAAGATACAACAGTTAAAAATTATGAATTAGGGTTTGTGCATAAAATAGGGTTTTACGAATGTTATGTCTAAAATTTCAGGGTTTGATGCAGAATTACCAAAAATTACAAGACAATCTGTCAAAACTTAGAATAAAACCAAGGATCAAAGTGAAAATCAACCATGGATTAGCCAACACACAACAAGTGGAGCATCTAACAAAGCACCACCGTCCGGACGGTCCTCCCTGACGGTTCATCTTCATCTGCCACCTCTTGTTTTCCCTTGCCTATAAATAGGACAAGTCTTCTCCCTGTCGGTTAAATAAATATCCTCAGTGCTCCGATGGAGGTCAAGCCATACCGATTGGAACACCGTATTATCCTCAGTGCTCCCTGTCGGTTAAATATCTACGGTGTTCCAATCGGTATGGCTTGACCTCCATCGGAGCACTGAGGATATTCTATTGATGCATGGTACAAAACCTAAATGATCCTTATGAATGACTTGTCCGTCTGGGTTATTAGGATTGTTTAACTTATATACATAATAATATTGCCAATTGAATATCTATGGTTCCACTGGTATGACTTGACCTCTAAAGGTACTGAGGATGTTTAACTGGTATATATATATATATTACAGATGACCTATTAAGTAATTCAAGTATTCCTCATGAATGACTTGTCCTTCTGGTTTACTAGAATTAGTCAATTGGTACATCTATAACCAATTAACCTAAGAAGTTGTCATGTTATGACTTAATACCGCTAGTTAACCTAAGAAGTTGCTGAGTTATGATTTACTACTACCACTAGCTAATCTAAGAAGTTGCTAAGTTATGGGGTATATACATCAAACCTACCAGTTGGCTCTCCAGTGTCCTGCAAGTTAATTGTGGTAAGGTGGTATTTTCAGTATTTAACCAATATAAAGCATATGACATCCTTAAACTGAAGGGTACCTTTCATGTTAATGTTATCAACAAAAACTTACATACGCACTTTGTTTAATTAGACTAGTTATCAATCTAAGCTCACTTCACAAGCTATCTCATGCTACATAATTTTAAACAACTATTTCAATATTTTAATTTTATTTCCTAAAACTTTTGGCGGTAACAATAATTGGAATTAAACCAAGAAAACTACAATTCGACCACTTAGACTTGGGTGTATAATATAATTCAGATCACAAAATAGTATGAATCAAGTTTTTGACGCCATTGTCAGGGAGTTATGGTTATAAAAAAATGTACATATAACAAAAAGATATTTGTTTATTTGTATTGTATGTTTATAGTTTGTTTGTTTGTTTGTTTTTAATAGTCTATGTCTGTTCATTCATTAGTAGGTTCGGTAAATCAGTCATCTTCATCTAATTGTTTTCGCAAGCCCCCGTATTCATGCCCCATAAAAGCTCCGATTATCATGTAGTTGTCTACTCTGCAACTGATCAGAAAAATGTATTATTTTGGATTTATTATTTGTGTAAACATATGATATAATTGATATATTATGTGTAGTCTAAATGCGCTTGTGAATTATTCTTAAAACTAATATGCCTTCATAATATATTGTGCATTTTCAGTGTAGACACCAACTCAATTTTAAACTACGATGTGCAGCTATAGTTGCGTTGTGCTCTTGGGCACGTGTTGTTGTGTATGGATCATTTCATTTTTGGGGGTTGTAATGTTTATTTTCAATTATGTATACAAGCTAACATTTCCGTAGTCTCCTATTTTTAAAGAAAATTTTGTCAAAATTTTGCAAAAATAGCGGGTTATTATTAGATTGATTTAACTTTCTTTAACTAAATGATATAAATAATAACCTAATCAACTTAACTAGATTTTTATGGGTTTTTGTTTATTCTGTGTTTAGTAAGGTGAATTAATTTCAAGTTTAAGGAGATATGTTTGGCTTGATGTGAAATTGCTTGTTGTTTTGTGGGAATGGTTCATTCGTTTTTTAGTACTATATACAGGTTCATATTTACATAATCTCCCATTTTCATAGAAAATTATGTCGAAATATTGAAAAAATATTAGATTATTACTAGATTGATAGATTTATGTGACTCAATCAAAAACTTTACTACATCAATTTTACTTCTTTTAATTAAATGAAATAAAAAAGTAACCCACAACGAATTAACTGAATTTCAATGGGTTGCAAAGTGTCTTCAGGCATTGGTTGTCTCCCTTAGTTTTTTCTTTGCGTGTCTATTGTGTGATCCGAGTTTAGTAAAGTGAACCAAACACACCTTGTGTGATTGATTTATTTAATTGGAATTGATGGTTATTTTAGTAGTTGGGTTCGAAATGGTGATTTGTTTTGGGAATTTTGATTATGAACTCTGATTATTGTTATGTATGATTGTGAACTGTGAATTTTAAGTTTGATTGTACTGTAGATTTAAGAGACTCTTAGTTTTGTAGACAGGTTGTAAAATTCCTGGGTTCCTATTATTATAGCAATCTCTGCCAAAATAGTCCCCAAAAAATGTCATCATGTTGATATTGATTTCAATTTCTTTAATTAAAGCAAATAAAAGTAATTTATTTTTTCAAATTAATCGGTTGGTTTACGCTGTGTCTTGTCTTCAGGCACGAGTTACCCCTAATATTAATTTTATTTGAAAGAAGATTTTTGACACTATTAATTTTGTAATAGTAATAGAGCAAATATGTTCTCTTGTTCCTTTGTTTATCGAGAATGGTTTGGTAATCTCCAACTTTTGATAATAAAATTTTTTCTTTGTGTTTCTTTGGTGGACATGGGTTTACTTTTTGAGCCGAACCATGTAAATTTTGTGTGTTCTATTTTTTTATTTCATTCTGCTTTATTTTAGTGGCTTTGGTTCATAACAACTATGATTTACTTTTTCATAACTCAATATCAATGAAAATCATGTGAACTTGTTACTACCCATGTTCT
>JAHQCQ010008850.1:0-14133 GCA_023539305.1 Ilex asprella | reverse complement strand
ATTGCATAAATGAGCACTTCTTAAGGTTTGCATAGAATTTTTCCACCCGTAATGTATGAAAAACCTGTCGAAGATGATCCAAGTGTTCTTTTTTAGACCGACTGTAGATCAAGATGTCATCAAAATAGACCACCACAAATTTCCCTAGGAAAGGACGCAATAGCTGAGTCATAACTCTCTTAAATGTGCTAGGTGCATTAGACAATCCAAAAGGCATAACCAACCACTCATAAAGTCCATCTTGGGTTTTAAAGGCAGTTTTCCATTCATCTCTTGGTCTAATTCGGATTTGATGATAACCACTGCGCAAATCTATTTTGGAGAACCAAAGTGCACCGGCCAAAAGGTCAAGCATATCTTCAAGTCTCGGTATCGAAAATCGATACTTGACTGTAATTTTGTTAATGGCACGGCTATCCACACACATTCTCCAAGAGCCATCTTTCTTAGGGGTCAACAAAGCAGGGACAGCACATGGACTAAGACTATGACGAACTGACCCCTTTTGTAAAAGTCCATATACTTGCTTTTGGAGTTCAGCACGTTCAGTGGGGTTCATACGATAGTGGGGAAGATTAGGCAACTGAGACCCTGGAACTAAGTCAATAGCATGCTGAACATCTCTCATAGGTGGTAACTCATCGGGTAGTTCCTCAGGAATCACATCGTGAAACTCTCTCAATAGCCTATCAACTTCAGGCAAAAGATCATTCTTAGATTCCCAAGGACTTTGAGAAACTTCTTTGACAACTAGAGCTACTACTATGCCAGATTTTTTTCTCTCTTTTTCAAATTTCCTATGGGTCAAGATGTGAAGGTCTTGCTTGTGAATTGTTTGGGAAGCTGACCTATGCTTTGACTTATTACCTTCTGAGGGTTTTGCAGGTTTTAACTTGATGGTTTTTCCCTTGTGCTTAAAAACATAGGTATTTTTCATTCCATAGTTTGTCACATCTAGATCAAACAGCCACGGGCGACCTAACAAGACATGAGCGACATCCATGGGTAAGACATCACACCATATATGATCTGAATAGTCACCCATTTGAATAGGGACCAAACATCTCTGTGAGACTGGTAAGGAGGTCTTATCAACCCATGCAACCTTATAAGGTTGTGGGTGTGTCTCTGGCTTAAGCTGCAACTGAGCTACAGCCGACTTAGCGATGACATTCAATGAACTTCCCCCATCAATGACGACCTTACAAACTTGACCCCTACATCGGACTAGAGTATGAAAAATACTGGTGCGTTTCCAGGCTTCGTTGTCCAACGGGGTGGATAAGATGCATCGCATCACACTGACACGGGTGTCATCGTTCTGCCATTCTTCCTCACCTTCATCTAGTAACTCTAGGGGTTTCTCATCTAAAGGATCAACTTCTTGGACAACATCATCTTCCTCAAGTGAATTCCCTATCCCCTGGTCAATGGTTAAGGTACGCTGAGGGCACTGTGAAGCAATATGACCCTTGCTATGACAACGGTAACACTCTATGGAAGAACTGTCCTGGCGAGAACCCGTGAGTGTAGAGTCTTGACTCCTAGTGGTATTACCTTTCAAGTTGGGGTAAGTGGTACCTCTGGATGTGACAGGTCCTGACTGGGTGATACCTCGAGACTTATCAAATGGGACAGACCTTAATGGTTGAGATGCTCCGGTTTGAGAAGACATGCGACGCTGAAAGGGTGACCTAAGGTATTATTCAATCTCTAAGGCTTTATAGTATGCTTCCTCAACTGTTTCTGGAGAGTGTAAGTTAATTTCTCTCTTAATCTCAGGTCTTAAGCCATTAATGAATTTTGTAACTGTTACCCAAGGTTCTTCATTTATGTCACATCTCAGAAAGAGCTCTTCAAATCGAGCTAGATAATCAGTCACACTCGAGGTCAATTAACGCAAGTTCATCCACTTGTCCAAGAGTTATCGCTTATAGTAACTAGGGAGATATTTATCTCGCAGTTTTTGTTTCATCTCAGCCCATAAAGTAATGGGTTGTCCCTCTAAGCGTTCTTGGTCTCGTTGGACTCCATGCCAATATCTCTTAGCTGAACCACTTAGTTTCATTTTGACAAAACGAACCCGATGGCTGTCAGACATATCATACCATTCAAAATAGTCATCCATGTCATCTAACCAATCTAAGAAAACAACAAGATCTAGCCTACCATCAAAACTAGGAGCATCTACTTTGACTCTTTGTGTGATATCCCTAGATTCTTCATGGACATGCCTATGTCGAGGATTATGATAACGCGGAGGGGGAGACCTATGATATCTGTCACGTGGTCGGACGGGGTCACGATACCCATCCATGTCACCCTCTGCAGAATGGTCAGACATGACTACCTCAGCGGGATTCTCCTGAAAATTCTTACGACCTACATTTCGTCCAAAAGCGGTATTAGGAGGTGGCCCCCTATCTGAACACTGAACTTGGCTCCCTTGAGCTACATGCGGGGTAGGTAAGACACCTTGACATGAGTCAGTAGGATCTATTGGGAGGGACAGGTGCCTAACATGGTGTGTCTGTCTGAACTTAGGTGAAACTGGTGACTCACCTTGGTCATGCTCTATTGGTCGTTTTTCCATAGACTTAGTCAATTGGGCTAGTTGAGTAGTAACTTGAGAAAGTTGTTGTCCCAATCCCTTAACTTTCTCACGTAACAAGTCGACTGATTGTTTTGTGTCGGTCATATCAATGGAGAGGGTCTCAAATTTTTGTTCTAGTGCAGTATGGGACTCGGAAAGCTCACGAAGGGTCATAGTGAATGTAAGGTAAAATTTGGGCTAATGTAAAATGCTGACTAGACTAAAAATTAAATCAAGTAATTAAAACTATAAATCAATGCGAATGATCACACATAATAACAAGTTCACTATGAAGAGATTCAAATAAACGTGAGACAAGCAATAATGAGGTTAACAAGAAATTGGGCAAGCTAAGTTATGAAGATAGTGCGTGGGGGCACCAAACAAAGAAGGGTACGAAGGTGGTGTGTGGGAGAAACAAACAAATAAAGTTTAGGGTTTTTTTTTTGACTTACCAACAAATATAAATATTATTCACCAATTCCCAATGAAAAAAACTTGTACCTGGTGTTAGATTCAACTCTAAGAGGATACTTGACACTTTAGAGGATGATCCTACGAATCTTGGAACTTTTTGGGCTGTTTTTATAATTTTTGAAACTTCTGCATAATATTTCTATAATTTAGTAGAACTTCTGGGGGTAATTCTGTAATTTTTTGGGTCTTCTGGGGATGTTTCTGTGATTCTGGAACTGCTGAATGATGTTTCTGCAATTTACTAGAACTTCTGGGATGATTCTCCAATTTGCAGAACTTTCTGGTGGTAGTTCTGTAACTTCTGACACGTTCTGGGATGGTTCTGTAATTTCTGAAACAGTTGGAATGTTGCTGGAATTTTCTGAATTTACTGGGATGAATTTTTTTTTGATGAACAGTGCACTATGAACAGTGCACGATGAACAGTGTACGAATGAACAATGTACGATGAACAGTAAATTTTTTTTTTTTTAAAAAAATTTGAACTGAGTTTTTTTTTTTGTGAACAGTGCACGAAACAATGTAAGAATGACGATGAACAGTGCGCGCAAACAGTACTGCGTGAACAGTGCACGCAAACATTATTTTTTTTTTTTTTGCGAATCGAAGTTGGGCTCTGATACCAAATTGATGTAGATCGTACTAGCTTTTATGTATACTAGTAAGGGAAAGAATTAGGGATGAGAAGGGAAGAAGAAGGGGATGAGAAAAGAAGTAGAAAGAGATGAGAATAGAGAGAGAATTTGAGGAAGAATGATTCAATATCAATAATCAATAATCAAAGTCTACCAAGCAAATATCATATCCCCTATATATATAGGGAGAACACAAATCCTAAAAGAACACAAATTCTAAAAGAACTCTAAAAGAAATAAATAGCCATAATGACAATTAAACCCCTGAAAAGTAAAATGACAAATAACTTCTAATCCCTACGTCTACGCCTACTATAACGAAATATAATCCGATTCCTATCACCCGGCCACTTGGTTCATACACTTCCCGGGGTGAAATTATGTAAAAGTGTAGCGCTCACGGAGCCGGCGGTGTGATTCCAGAGATCCGTTGCCCAACAAAGACACAAGATTTTGATTTATAAAAATACTCATTCAATGAGTATCATCCAATAATGATCTGATTTATAAAACTCATGATTTTTATTCAAAGTGATCATTGGATGTATTTTCGTCAAAGACGGGTCATTACACATTGGCATTGCATTGTGTTGTAGGAGTCCGTGAGGACTTGGGTTTAAGTGCATGAGTGAGTATCATCTCATTTCATGACATGACATGGTTGCATTCCAACATTGAATGCATATTCTTGTATGAAATGATTGTTAAATATTGTTTGTTGCATATACATATTGCATATGCATCTATGGTGGGGAGTAGCCTTTGTAGGATATACTCTACTGGGCGTTGGCTCACCCTATACGAGAAACATTTCATATGCGGGTCATGCGCCGGCGAACGACTCACAATCGGGGCCTCATGGTTGAAGAAAAGCCGACTTGTGGCTTTTAACCCATTTTGTTGCAAAACTAGACTTGTAAGTTAGTTTTTGGGGCATGTAATATGTGCAGGAAAGTTGTAAATTGAACTTAAACTATGGTTGATGCATAAATGGACTCGATGTGGTCATGGTCTTATATTGGACCTCGAATGGATCATATGATTATATAATTGCATAGGTTGCGTTTTGGGTAGAGTTTCCCGTATAGAGGAGATTCTGCCCATTTTTTGATAATTAAGGATCTCGGTAAATGGGACACAACAACGTGATATCGAGTTACTCGGTATCCACGGGTAATCCGCGGATTGATGGCGTCACAATTTAGATTCAAGTCGAGTCATTTAATGGAATTTTAGCCTATACTAGGTTCCATGGGATTTCCCATATTGTTGTGTTATATAATTTGCTCATTTTTTCAACCAGTTTAAAGGTATTGTCGTCTTGCATAATTTAGAAGAATGATATGATAAAAAGTATATGCCTTTGAGATCTCCAACAACGATGTTTTTAACCCTATGGATAGACCAAGAGCAGGGGTATCTTTCAAAAAAAATAAATACTACTATTGAACGATTAACTTCATATATAAAACCAATCCTAGTGATATAAAGCAAATCATATGCAAACATAACCAGGATTGTACAACCACAAGACTAATACATTTAATTTTACCCTTACTTATTTAGTGAATGGAGACCCATCGACCCAGCTTTGGGTGACATTGTAGTGAAAAATTGGATGAATTATATTTATCGTTATGAGGGACACGTTACTTCCTCTATTTTAAAGAATCTATACTTTATTCCTTCTTTTTTTAGAGTAATGTGAAAGATTTAAAAGAAATAGTAATTAATTGTAAAAAGATAATAATACCTGTTAAAATAGTGGTTCAAATTAGATGTGTAGGTGTGTGCATGTTGAAATGGGCAGCAATCCAATGCCAAAATAAAATCCATTACTGAGATTTAATAATGGTGTGCATATACAAGTCTAGACTTTATGAAGATGAGAAGTCTACCCACAATAAATGACTTGTAGGCTTTGTCTGCACGGAAGAAGAAAAAGTTTGTCTATGCCAAACTTAGGCCTTATCCCATTATGATATTTGCAGATTTTCCATTGCCTTGAATTACCTATAAAAAGGCATGAGAATTTTCATGTTAAAGCATTTGAACCTTGTCAAATTTAGTGAGAGAATTCGAGGTTCTTCTCAAATCAGGGGCCATCACATCAAATGGTATCAGAGGCCTTTTTTATGAATGTGGAAAAATACTTTGGTACTGTCTAACTACTATTCACGTCGTACTATTAACTAGGTACTATTCACACAATACTATTCATTGAAGCCGACATTTCGATTTTGCCAGTATCTGATTTGAGAATTTGCAATGGCTGCAAAGTTCAATGTAGTAAAGTTAGACTAAAGAAATTGTTGGTACAATAAGGATTGCTAAAAGCTCGAAAAGGGAAAGATGTCTTACCCATAAAAGTGTTACACGATGACAAGTGCGACCTATTGGAAAAGCCACACGGTACTCTCACATTGTGTCTTGGCAATCCGGTGTTGATGTAGGTTATCAAAAAAAAAAAAACTACGGCCGCCACATAGTGGATAAAATTGAAGAATTTGTACATGAAGAAGTCTCTGACGAATCGTTTATATTAAAAAAAATTATTGTTCACCCTTTAGATGCTTGAAGGTGTATTTGTCATGGACCATCTTGATGAGTCCAATACATTCAAGTTAGAACTGAAGAAGATCGATTTTAAACTCAATGACAAAGTTCAAGCCATGATTATCATGTGCTCTTTACCACCCTCTATGAGAACTTTTTTCATACTATGATGTATGGTAGAGAGAATCTTTTCATGGAGGACATTAAGACAACCTTGAACTCGAAATGGTTAAGACAAAAGGTGCCTAAAAATATATATGAAAGCTCAGACGAAAGTTTGGTTGCAAGAGGACGATCAATAGATAAGGGATCAAGGAGCAAAGGCCGATCTAAATCCAAAAGTAAATATGCAAAGATCAAATGCTTTCATTGTTGTAAGGAATGACATATAAGAAAGGACTGGCCAAAGCATAAAGGCAAAGCAAAGACTAAAGACTCAAATTCTATCAACATTGCCATTGTTATAGAGAAAAGTTTCATTGGTGCTAATATTCTCACGTATAGTACCCACAACTACGGTGAAGGTTGGACTCCTGTTTTGGGTTGTTTCTACCGTATGTGTCCTAGTGAGGACTTGTTTGCCACTTATTAATTAATTGATTGTGGTAAGGTCCTTATAGGAAACAACATAGCTTGTAAGGTTGTTGGGACAAGAACAATACGAATCAACATGGATATGTGGATACTTACAAACATTAGGCGTCTTCTAGATTTGAGGAAAATCTTATTTCTTTGCGTATGCTTCACTCCAACTATTGCACTTATAAAGTTGAAGGTGGAGTTAAGAGGATTTCTAAAAGTACCCTTGTCGTGAAGAAAGTATAAAAGCATAATAGCTTATATCTGCCACATGGTAGCACAGTAACATGTATTGTGGTCGACGCATCATCATCATATTCAAGCTTACGCATTACCAGGTTATGAATATGAAATTAAGACATATGAATGAAAATGGGTTAGATATGATAAGCAAACAAGGTTTGTTGAGTGGTTAGAAAACAAGAAAACTGGACATCTGATTGTCTATTTCGAAGGGTACTTGGGAGTATATCCATTTCTGACATTGGGGGACTCTCTCGTGTTCCCTCCCTGAGTGGTGGATGATAAACATTGACCTTCATCGACGATTACTCTTGGAAGGTCTGGACTTTTATCTTGAAGCAGAATGACATTTTTTTCTACAATTAAACCAATTAAAGGCTATGATCTAGAAGCAAACTGTTAAACAAATCAGGTGATTGAAACTTATAATGCCATGAAATTTTGTGGATGTGCTTTCAATGAGTTCTATAAGAAGGAAGAAAGTGTGAGACACACAAAAGAAAAACACCATAGGAGAACGAGGTTATAGAATGGTTGAACAAAACTCTTTGGAAAAGAGCACGCCGCATGCTCTTAAGTTCTAGGCTAAAACTATTAATACAACTTGTTATCTAGTTAACCAGTCTCCGGTGACAGCTATTGAGAGTAAAGCTCCTGGAAAGGTATAGTCTGGGTCTTTTGTAAATTTTAAGGGTTTAAGAGTGTTTGGTTGTCCTATTTATATGAATGATGGTAAATTTGAGTTGAGGGCAATAAAATGTATATTCTAGGGTATGAAGATTGGGTGAAAGTTATAGACTGTGGTGTGCTAGCACAAAACCATCCAAATCTATAATTAGTAGAGGCACAACCTTTAGCAAGTTTGCAGAGCTTAAACCCAAGAATGAGAAGTCTCTAAACACTAGAAAAGACCACAGTGTTGATAAACAGAGGAGCTTGAAGTGGAAGCTTTAGATGACTTGCAAAATGATTTGCATGATGGTGTCTAATTAAGCAAGACGTGGCTTGGATTCGGTACCACAACAACATGGGTACCTGGTTGCAAGGGAAAGAGAAAGGACATATATTAAACTGCCTCAAGATGATTACAAGGGTCTTGTTGCCCATGTACATAGTATGACAGAAAGTGTTGAAGTTCACGAGCCAGTCAGTTATCGTGAAGCCATTACTAGTCAATATTCTGCAAAATGGATCATAGCCATGAGTGGAAAAGTCAGAACTCTTCATAAGGTTCATACTTGGGAGTTGGTGAATTCACTGAAAGGCCAAAAGATTGTTAGTTGACAATGGATTTTCAAAACAATGATAGGTTCAAAGGTTACTCACAGAAGGAGCGTGTTGACTTCAATGAAATGTTCTTTCTTGTAGTGAAGCATAGCTCGATCAAGGTGCTACTTACCATGGTTACTTTATTTAACTTAGAGCTAGAGCAGCTCATTTTCACAACAACTTTTCTACATGTTGAGTTGGAATAGATTTACATGCATCAATCAGAAGAGTTTATTGCCCAAGAAAAGGAATACCATATTTGCTTTTTGAATAAATTCTTAACAAATGGTCTAAAGCAATCACCGAGCCAGTGGTACAAGCAGTTTAACACGTTATGACTTCAAATGGTCATTGTAGCAGTTAGTATGATAATTTTGTCTGCCACAAGGAACTCCCACATGACTCGTTTATGTATTGGTTTGTCGTATTACAATGACATGTTGATAGCTGCAAAGAACATGTCAGACATCAGAACTGACTACTCAATTTAGTAGTAAGTTTGAAATGAAAGATTTAGGAGCTACAAAGAAAATATTAGGGATAGAGTTCACAGGGACCAAAAAAGTGGGCCGATTGTACATATCACATAAAAGGTACTTTGAAAAGGTATTAGAACTCTTTGGAATGCAATGATCAAAGTCTGTGAGTACTCCGCTTGTTGCTCATTTCAAACTCTCATTAGCTTTGTGATCATATATTGAAGAGGAGGTGGAGCAAATGTCACGTGTTCCTTATGTTAGTGAAGTTGGAAGTATTATGTACACTACGATATGCACTAGACTAGACATTTCACACGTCATAAGTATGGTTAGTTGATATATGGATCGGCCAGGTAAGCTCCATTTTGTGAAATGGATCATTTGATATCTATAAGATACCACAGACATTAGGCTGGTTCATGACAGAGACAATGACTCTTCTGGTAGTGTTATTGCATTTGTCGATTCAAATTATGTTGGGGATCTTGATAGAAAAGATCTTTGTCAAATTGCATATTCACGCTTTCTAGTTTTGCCATTAGCTGAAAGGCAACATTGCAGTCTATTGTTGTATTGTGTACAACCAAGACTGAGTATATGAAAACGACGTACTAAGGCAGTGAAGGAATCAATATGGCTAAAGGTTTGGTTGGTGGCTTGATTGAAACCGACACTAACAACCATGTACTAAGAAAATCAAAGTATCATAATCTGTCTAAAAATCAAATGTTTCGTGAGAGGAACAAACATATTGATGCCAAGATTCACTTCATTCCAGAGGTTATTTCTCAAGGCTCTATTGTATTGAAGAAAATTACTACAACAGAAAAATCAAGAAAAAATGATGACTAAGCCTATTGCTTGAACTTGATCAATCTTTCAAATTGAAAAGTAATGGAACATCATAGTGTGGGGATAGACATCTTCATCAAGATGTGGAGTTGAATTTTCGCTAACGTGGAGATTTGTTGAAATGGTGGTTCGAACTAAATTTGTAGGTGTGCACATGTGGATATGGGCGGCAATCAGATGCGGAAATGAAATCCATCGAGTTTTGATACCGGCAATGAGATGAGAAGTCTACACAATAAGTGATTTGCTAGCTTTGTCTACAAGGAATAACAGAAACTTGGTAAGTATAACATTACTCAACAAAAAGTTTGCCTACAGATTTGTCCCATTATGATACTTACCAATTTGCCATTGCCTTCAACTGCCTGTAAAAAGGCATGGGAATTCTCATTCTAAGGCATCCGAACCTTTGCCTACAGATTACTTGTGTTGTTTGTTCGTGCCTTGCTTATTTCCTATCGCTTTATTATCTATTTCAATACTCAAATCAGGGCTCCGTCACAACAATAACTTTGATATTTTAAAGCATTTTGCTTCCAAAAACTGTTTATTCAAATTGAAAAACTGTCTAATTTCATTCAGATGAAAGAGAGAGAGAGAGAGAAGAGATTAATCTATTTTAGAGATTGGCATGCTATTTTTTAAAAATATTGCTTTTTGACCTTTTGGCCGTTAATTTGCTCAGTAGTACCAACTGCTATAGTTTAGTAAAGAGTCGTAGGAGACTGTATACATTTCTGAAGTTTAAGAGGATAGTGTTCCACAAGATCAAACAAAAAGGGGACTAATTTATGCAGTGGATTGAAAATGAAATGAACCTCTATTGTGCCTAAGTCGTTATGAACTTGCCCAAAACCTGCCCATTTGTCACTAATTTATACAAAGCAATAGCAGACTCGTATGTTTGGAGAAGATGGTACTAAGGTATAGGGTCGTTCCACACCTAAGGCGCTCAGAAGCCATCAATAAAGTACTTGGTATTCATTGTTTATATTTTTTTGGCATTATGGCCATATAATTCTAAATGAAAGTTTTTCTTGAGATTAATTTGGTTTATTTGATCTTGGTAATCTCTGTAGATCCTACTTATTGTGCAATGAACAAAATAAATGAAACGAGCAAACATGTTAAAAATTGTAGCACATGAAGCTTCCAAATAGGCTCAAGTGGCGTTTAAATTGACTTATAACATTCAAAAATTAAATTTTATATAAATTGTCAACAAAAAAAAAAATATAGTATAAGAAAAGCATTTTGTTGCATAATGTTGTTTAAAGGTTCACAAAAATACTTCCGCCACACACACATACATATACGTATAGTGATGACAACAATGGAGATGGAGGCAACAGTGACGGTGGCAATGACAATGACATTGACAGCCATGACGGGGGCGACACAACTGGTAGATGTAAAAGTGAGAATGACATTGTGTTAACATGTATAAGAAAAAGTAAAATGTTTGGCCTCTATTTGGTAACACTTTCTCAAAATACTTTTTAGAAGCAAAAAGTTATATATATATATATATATGTATATATATGCGTGATAAATATTTTTTGAAAAGCATTTTGAAAAATAAAATATTTACACACACACACACTAGTATATAAAAACACACATACACACAACAATACACCAAAGACACACACACACACACACACACTAATATATAAAACACACATATACACACCCCACATATTAATACACAAAAAAACACCCCACAAACTAACACACTCACATACACTAATGCACCAAAACATTTATACACACATTGTCACACCAAATTACATATACATACTGTCACACCAAAATGCACATACACAACATGTGTGAAGAGTGTGTGTGTGTATTTTAGTGTATTAGTGGGTGTGTTTTGATGCATTTAAAAATTTCAAAACACAATGACAATTCGCACTGATGTGAATAACTTTAAAAAATATAAGTGCTCAGAAACCATGTAGACCTGCAACACATGTTTGTCTTTATGAGATCTAACAATATTGTCACTTATGTTAGTCCTCTAGCTTTATTGCCAAGTGTAACTCACACCTCACTTGGCATCACATTTCTACACACATGATGTCCAACAATTTTGTAGGAACATTGTTATGTAACATAAATCTGTAACCCAAATTTGCATCTTAAATGAAGGGGACCATTGGATCAGTGAGTCTCGTATAAAAAAGTTGATGGGACAACTCATCCAACGGTCTCCTTTCATTTAAAATGTAGATTTGGGTTGCAAATTTGGAATATATAATATTTCTCATTTTGTAGACCCCAAAACTATGTACACTATATAATGTGAAATTGGTGAAACTTCTATGCCATACTAATTGCAAAACATTTTCAGTAGTACATAATAGTTAGGTTCATACTATCTCTCTTAGCAAACCCAATGAATGGAAACAAACTTATTAATGACTCAAAAAAAATCTTGGACAACTAAAATTAAAGTTCTTCAATTGGAAACAAAAAGGAAAAAACCAATAGTCCTTTTACATATGGTTAGCATGGATAGGCTAAAACTGTTAAGAAACAATGGATTGTAAATAAACTTTGGAACGTAAATTATAGTTAGCCAACTAATTTTATCATGAATATGCAGTAGTTCTGATAAGAAAAAAAGAAAAAGAAAAAGAAAAAGAAAAAGAAAAAATTGCATTCCTGCAAGCAATATGAGTTTAAATCATTTTGTCATATTTTTGAACAATTTATGAACAATTGATCTTCCATGTAGCATTATTGCCTCTTACGAAAGATTTTGTAACCAAATATCAGCAATTTACTGAGATTAGGACAAATAGTTGATTCTTCAACTTTTTCCTACTATCTAACGTGACTATAAGATTAAGTAAATTTAAAAAAAAAAGATTGCATGCGCCATTTCACCATAAAAAAATGTTTTTGGAACATTTTAATATTCAGATTTTCATGAAAACGAAATTTAATAAGAATGTTACCTTAGTGTTTGACCTACCAGGAAAGAAAATTTGCAATTCTAGAATGTTTTTTATGTTACATTTCTAAATATGCTAAAAAGAATCACATTCTTAACTCAACAAAATCTTATCTCAACTGAGTTTTGTTTTGACATGGATCATGTTTAGCCATTGTGCTCTATTAAGAGACATCATGTTCATTGTTAAAAAGCATGTAAACCAGCAACTGGTGTTTGCCATTATAAAATGTCAAGATGTCATTCCTCTTGCTTGGTTGTCGAGTGCAAAACACAATATACTCTGTACGAGCAATTTTATGGAGATTATTCAAGGCTAATTGCATAACATTCCCAATTAAACATAACATCAAAAGTTAATTATGTATTGGATTGGTACTCAATTATAACATTTCATTATGCTTCTTTTGGACAAATTATACTTTGATGGAGTTTAAATGGTGATGTTTCAGGTGCTAAAGTGAGAAAAAGGATTAAGAATTTCAAATACAACATTTAAGTGTAACTGCAACACTTTAAGGAAAAAAAGTGGATAAGCTTGAGGACAGCATCACCGTTCGAACGGTGGTTAACGTTCGAACGCCCCTATGAACCAGGCAGATGAGACAAAGGCGTGTTGTAGACAGACCCTGGAGATTAAAGCCTAATGTTCAAACACTAATCCACGTTCGAACGCATCATCACGTTCGAACGCCATCCCATGTTCGAACGACACTAGAAGCACTGACATGATCAGATCGACTGAAATACATAGCGTGTGTTGACTTCCAAGCAAGAAGAAAGATCCTCAGGCACATGAACGCCATGATCAAACACAATTTCTGAATTATTTGAGGACCCTGACTACTGCAGGGAGTTGGTGAACAACTCCAGACTCACAACGTTCAAACACAGATTATAGGGCAAAAACGACCTTCACGTTCGAACGGAAGGGACTATTCGAATGTTCCCACTGACAGACTGCAAATTGCCTGATTCTTTGACCGCACTCCAGATCTTTTACCTTGATTCGTCCAGCACTGTTCTTTCACCCCTCCCTTGCTCTTCTCTGCCTATAAATACTCCCTTTTTAGGAGCTTTGAGTGAGACTTTGGGCGAGGAGACATCACGATCTCTTCTCTTGAAGAATAGATAGTCTCTATGTGTAGTGTTTCATTTTAATTCAAGTATTCTACATTCTAGTTCTTTTAATTCAAGTCTTTACATTCTAGCTCTTTTAATTCAAGTCTTTATTGTAGTTGGGAAGTTCAATTCCCTACTTGTCTTCATCTTTATTATAGTTGGGAAGTTCAATTCCCTACTTGTCTTCATCTTTATTATAGTTGAGAAGTTCAATTCCCTACTTGTCTTTATTTTTATTATAGTTGGAAAGTTTAATTTCCTACTTGTATTGTTAAATTCATGCACTTTATGTTCATGCCTTTACATTAATGTTCTTACTTTCTAGCTTTAGTTTACTTTCTTTCACTTCCATTGCTTGAGTATCTT
>JAHQCQ010008849.1:0-14134 GCA_023539305.1 Ilex asprella | reverse complement strand
TAATAAAAATTTTATGAAACAAATTTATTATGTAATAATACAAATATGCGCTTGAGAAGTTGAAGTAGTGGGAGAAAAAAAATGAAATCAAGCAATTAATTGAGTGGTAAATATTGTATAGGTAAATATATGTTGGTAAATGTTTTGAAGTTAGATTTGCTAGTGTGGATAGTGGGTAAGTAAGAGAAAAATACATATACATCTGTCGGTATGATAACCAAGAAAATATATAGCTCAAGTGAATGGCTCTATATACTCATTTTGATGATGCACAAAATTGTTTCATGCGAGATCAACAGTCACAAGTGTGATTAATGAGCAGTAATGAGCAATCAATGACAATCAAGTATGAAAAACAGTAAATAAGAGATTTAACCCAGAGTTTTATAGTGGTTCGGTCTCGGATGACTTACGTCCACTTTTGGTAATGGCAGCGGTGGCCTACCTTCTTTATTGATGAATGTGGGTACTCCGGAGAGTTACAGTACTTTTGTGTGTGTGTGTGTGTGTGTGAAAGAGAGAGAGAGAGAGAGAGCGGTGGGTGTATGGGATTCAGAGGCGTACCCCCAATATTGAGAGGGCTTACATTATATAATTAGAGTAAAAAAGGGTGAGACGGTGGCATGATAAAGGAGGTCTCTACCACTTTGGTAAGTTCTATTTTGGTAAGACTCAATCTTCATCCCAATATTCTATCCCTCGTGTTCCTATTTCGTTGGAGATAGATCTTGAGTGGTCTTGGACTTGAGCTAAGAGGCCGAAAGAGGGAAGAGGAGGGCGCCTAAGGAGCCAACCTGGGCGGCGCCCAAGGGGCAGCCTAGGCGGTGCCCAAGGGCTCCTGGGCCTTTGGTGTTAACCTCTTGGTGTCTTCCTTTCCAATGGGCTGAACCCTCCTTGATTTGGGCTTTCTCTCGGGCTTCTCAATTTATTTTTATTGGGCCTGGCCCAGTTAAATTTGGCCTCGTCATTTACCCCATGCCCCAAGCCTCTGATTCGTACTTCTTCTTGAGTAGGAGTTTTCTTCCTCTCTGACGATGTTAGCTTCCTGAGTTTTTTGCTCCTGTGCTATGGGAAATTTGTCTCCTCTTCTAATAGCTCATAGGCAGCTCCCTCATGCTAGACAAGGCGAGAAACAAGGTGGGTCAAGTGGGCGTCGATAAAGGTTGAGGCTTCCATGTCTAGCAATATGAGTCAGTGGGGTGGCGCCAGGAAAGGCCATGAGGGCGGCGCCCTTTAAGGCTAGGAGGGCGGCGCCCAAGGCGTAAGGGATGTTGGGCGGCACCAAACAGCTAGGCGGAGGGCACCAAGTAATGGGCGAAGGGGCCAAGCAGCTGGGCGAGAGACTGTCTGGACGCCTTGTTGGCTTAGGCGCTTCGAACGGCCATAACTTTGCACTCAGGAGTCCGTTTGGGATGAATTGTTTTTTTTTTAATTCGGGTATTTTTTTTCGAGATCTATGACATAAAAACTGCCGAAGGCGGTTTGGCCCACAAATTTTTCCAAAAAATGCTTCCATCTATTTAAAATTGAGTTTTTAATACAATTTAGTGAGATCGATTGAAATAATTTTTTTTATATATCCTCGTCTATAAATAGAGGTCACTGTTCCCATCTTTTTCATTTCTTCCTCACTTGAGTAGGCTCCTTCTCAAAGAGTATCTCTCCAAGCTCCAAGCTTCTCCAAGAAGCTACTTTATTTGAGCTTCTCCAAGAAGCTAACCCACCAAGCTTCTTTAAGAAGCTTTGCTAAGGCTTCCTTAAGAAGTTTTGTCAAGGCTCCCTTATTTAAAGACTCCTCCAAGGCTTACTGTTCATCTCATTTCCCATTTCCATTTCCCTTCCTTTCTAAGATCAAGACACATAAATGAGGACTAAGGGCTTGAAGAGTGGAGGAGATGAGGCGAGAGGAAGTGACGCCCAAAGGGCTGCCTTGGGAGACGCCGGGTGTGCTTCTGGTGACGAACTGCTGGGCCTTGGCAAGGGACAGCGAGACAGTGAGACAGAGCACCTTGTGGGCGGCGCCCGCTTAGGCGATGGGGCTTAGGTGGTCCTCCTTCGGCCCTTGGTTCTTCGGGTCTGTCTCGTGGAGGTTTCAGCATGGTCCTAGTAACGGGTGAAAGACCCTTTGGAGTTCTTGGCCAAAGACCAGGTATGGGCAAAGAGTCTTCACTTAATCCTTTTGGTACATCACGAGGGACCATAGATGCATATAGATAGCGGGGTAGATCACCAAAAGAGGCGGGGGCGCATGTCATGGAGTAGGCGGTGCTCCAGGCTCCCTGGGTGACGTGCAGTTCTCCCTTCGCGAGTCGTGGAAACGGCTTGGTGGCACAAGCTTTCAAGGTATGTGTCTTGGTATTCTTTTCTATTCCTTTGTTGACACAATTATTTTTCTTTGCTATGATCTGAACTTGCTTTTTGCTGGTATTCATTCAGGCGAGAGGGAGACTATTGGTAACCTCGACAGAGGTCCAGGTGGGGGAGGAGGCAATCGTCACAAGGTAGCTTCTATACTTAGCTTATTTGAGCATAATGAAGATATCTTTGACATAGTTACCCGGTATTGTATTCCCCCTTCTGCGTCGTGCCGTCGTCCTAAGGCCGACGAGCCTGCGTGCTGTGACTCTTCGGATGAGGTGGTCGTTTATGAGGGCATGTTGGAGGCGGGCCTTCGGTTCCCTATCCCTGGACCTATATGTCAGGTCCTTGGGCACTTGTCTTTGATTCCAGGGAGACTGGCCCCCAATGATTGGAGGGTGCTCTCTGCATTTTTCGCACTGTGGCAGTTGGTGTATAATGTTGTTGTTCCTCCTCCGTTCAAAGAATTTTTTGCTACATATATGCTTCTTGAGAACCCCGCCCCTCACCAGGGGTGGTACTGCTTTGCCCCGAGATCGGGCAAGTTTATTACTGGTCTCATCTCCAATCTTCACAAGTGAAAGAGAAAATTCTTTTTTGCTGGAGGCGAATGGGCTTCTGAATCTGATCGTGACATGGTGCCTACTCGATGGGATATTGTCCCGAATACTAAGCTGGGTGAGGATCTTACTTTCAACTCCTGTCTTAATTTTCATGTATGTGTTTTTCATAGTGCAACTATTTTCTTGATGCCTTACCAACTCTATCTCCGGAGCACGATAGGTTGCTCGAGATGGTTCGCAATAAACCAATGACGGACGCCTCTGAGATTATGCAGGCAGTTGGTATCTCCCCAGATCCCTCAAAGCAAAAGAAGAAAGGTATTTGATTCCTTATTAGTCTTCTTAAAAATGTAACATAACATGTTTTCTTACTTACACCGGCTCTGCAGGTCCCCCCATACACAGGTCTATAGTGGACGAGGTACTCACTTCCAGGGTGGTGCCTATTCCCCCTCCTTCTTCCAAGAGCGCGAAGTCCAGTGCCTTTAATTCTTCTCAGCCGGGGTCTACCGGTCTCATGGAGGTCGAGCTTGGTGATGCTCCATCTTTTATTCTAATCGATGTCTCCTCTCCCCCAAGGGATTATTCTAGCACTGCTGTAGGGGCTGAGGTCCCGGCGCCATCTGCTATCAGAATTGTGGACCCGCCGAGCTACCCTACCTCAGATGTTCCTCCGATGTCTATGCTCTGAAATCTAAGTTTGGCAAGGGGGAGACTCTGTGACTTCGTGAGCGATGCTGAAGTTCAAGAAATTGCATCTCTGGGTCTAGAAGGCATGGTCAATGCCGCTGTTGAGGGCTTTGCTCTGGTATGCTCTTCCTTCTTGTTTCGTTCTTGGCTTTCTTTGTTATATCTTGGTTTAATTCCTGACTCTCTCTGTATTTTGTTTTTAAATATCCATAGATGGTTGCTGCCTTGCCCGACCTATTTAATAATATCTTGAAGATCGGGGAGGCCGTTAGTGGCCAGGCGAAAGAGAGGCAGACACGTGAAGCTGCTGAGGAACATCTTAGGCTTGTGCGGCAAGCACGAGAGGATGTCGCCTAATAAGGCTTAAGGTCAACAGAACAAAAGACACAAAGACAATACACTCCTAATGACCCTCGTTGCCTCCACTCACATAGTCTTCATCATCGGACTCAGGAGCCTCATAAGGCTTAAGGTCAGAAAGATCACAGTAAGAAAATGCTATAGAAGCCTTCCTCCTAAGCTCCTCGTAGCCGTCAATGAAGGCACTGGCCCTAGCCCTCTCAGCAACATCCCTCTGAGTCTCTGCTCTGGTAACTCTCTCAAATGCTGCGCGAAGGTCAACCTCGAGTTGAACAGTCTTCCCTTGTGTTTGCCTCAACTCCTCAGTGGCATCATCTCGTGCCTGCCGTGCTAGCCCCGCGGTATCCTTTCATGCTTGCCGCGCAAGCCTAAGTTGTTCCTCAACAACCTCACGTGTCTGCCTCTCTTTCGCCTGACCACTAACGACCTCCCCGATCTTCAAGATATTATTAAATAGACCGGGCAAGGCAGCAGCCATGTATGGACATTTAAAAATAAAATACAGAGAGAGTCAGGAATTAAGCCAAGATATAACAAAGGAAGTCAAGAACGAAACAAGAAGGAAGAGCATACTAGAGCAAAGCCCTCAACAGCGGCATTGACTATGCCTTCTACACCCAGAGATGCAATCTCTTGAACTTCAGCACCGCTCACGAAGTCACAGAGTCTCCCCCTTGTCAAACTCAGATTTCGGAGCATAGACATCGGAGGAACATTCGAGATAGGGTAGTTCGGCGGTTCCACAATTCTGGTAGAAGATGGTGCCGAGACCTCAACCCCTACAGTAGTGCTAGAACAATCCCTCGGAGGAGAGAAGACATCGATTAGAGAAGAAGGTGGAGCATCACCAAGCTCGACCTCCATGAGACTGGTAGACCCCAGCTGAGAAGAATTAGGGGCACTGGACTTCGCCCTCTTGGAAGGAGGAAAGGAATAGGTGCCACCCTGGAAGTGAGTACCTCGTCCACTATAGATCTGTCAATGGGGGGACCTGCAGAGCCGGTGTAAGTAAAAAAAACATGTTATGTTACATTCTTAAGAAGACTATTAAGGAATCAAATACCTTTCTTCTTCTACTTTGAGGGATCCGGGGAGATACCAACTGCCTGCATAACCTCGGAGGCGTTCATCATTGGGTTATTGCGAACCATCTCGAGCAACCTATCTTGCTCCGGAGATAGAGTCGGTAAGGCTGCAAGAAAATAGTTGCACTATGAAAAACACATATATGAAAATTAAGACAAGAGTTGAAGGTAAGATCCTTATCCAGCTTAGTATTTGGGATAGTATCCCATCGAGTAGGCAACACGTCACGATCAGATTCAGAAGTCCACTCGCCTCCAGCAAAAAAAAAATTCCTCTTCCACTTGTGAAGATTGGAGGTGAGACCAGTAATAAACTTGCTCGATCTCGAGGCAAAGCAGTACCACCCCTGGTGGAGGGTGGGGTTCTCAAGAAGCATATATGTAGCAAAAAATTCTTCAAACGGAGGAGGACCAACAACATTATGCACCAGCCACCACAGTACGAAAAATACAGAGAGCACCCTCCAACCATTGAGGGCCAGCCTCCCTGGAACCAGAGACAAGTGCTCAAGGACCCGACATATAGGTCTAGGGATAGGGAACCGAAGGCCCGCCTCCAACATGCCCTCATAAATGACCACCTCACCCGAAGAGTCACAGCACGCAGACTCGTCGGCCTCAGGACGATGGCACGTCATTGAAGGTGAAATACGATATCGGGTAACTATGTCAGAGATATCCTCATCATGCTCAAATAAGCTAAGTATAGAAGCTAACTTGTGACGATCGCCTCCTCCTCCACCTGGACCTCTGTCGAGGTCACCAAAAGTCTCCCTCTTACCTAAATGAATACCAACAAAAAACAAGTTCAGGCCATAACAAAAAAAAGTAATTGTGTCAGCAAATGAATAAAAAAGAATACCGAGACACATACCTTGAGAGCTCGTGTCATCCAGCCATTTCCTAGACTCGCGAAGGGAGGACTGCACGACACCCGGGGAGGCTAGAGTGCCGCATGTGCCTATGGCGCCTCCTACTCTATGACAGGTACCCCCCGCCTCTTTTGGTGATCCACCCCGCTGCCTACATGCATCTATGGTCCCTCGTGATGTGCCAAAAGGATTAAGCGAATACTCTTTGCCCATACCTGGCCTTGGGCCAAGAACTCCAAAGGGTTTCTAACCCGCTGCTGGGACCACGTTGAAACCGCCACGAGAAAGACCCCAAGAACCAAGGGCTGAAGGAGGATCACCCAAGCCCCTGGCGTCGCCCAAGGGGGCACCGCCCATAAGGCGCTCTGCCTCACTGTCTCGCTTTCCTTTGCCAAGGACCCAGCAGCACACCTGGCGTCGTCCATGGCAACCCCTTGGGCGCTACTTGGGCTGGACCCTTGGGCGCCGCCCATGGCAACCCCTAGGGCACCGCCACCTCCTCTTGCCTCGCCTCCTCGTCGCTGCTCCTCGCCAAGACCCAACGCTCCCATAGCAGCCCCTTGGGCGCCACCTCCTCTCGTTTCATCTCCTCCACTCTTCAAGCCCCTAGTCCTCATTTATGTGCCTTGATCTTAGAAAGGAAGAGAAATGAAAATGGGAAATGAGATGAACAGTAAGCCTTGGAGGAGTCTTTAAATAGGGGAGCCTTGAAAAAATTTCTTAAGGAAGCCTTAGCAAAGCTTCTTGAAGAAGCTTGGTGGGTTAGTTTCTTAGAGAAGCTCAAATAAAGTAGCTTCTTGAAGAAGCTTGGAGCTTGGAGAGACACTCTTTGAAGGAGGTGGCGAGACACTCCCGAGTGCAAAGTTATGGCCGTTCAAAGAGGGCGAAGTCCAGTGCCCCTAATTCTTCTCAGCCGGTGTCTACCGGTCTCATGGAGGTCGAGCTTGGTGATGCTCCACCTTCTTCTCTGATCGATGTCTCCTCTCCCCCGAGGGATTGTTCTAGCACTGCTATGGGGGCTGAGGTCCTGGCACTATCTTCTACCAGAATTGTGGACCCGCCGAGCTACCCTACCTCGGACGTTCCTCCGATGTCTATGCTTCAAAATCTGAGTTTGGCAAGGGGGTGACTTATAAAGCATATAAGTTTTTGCTAGAGCTCTTGGTTGTGAAAATCCCTCCAAGTTGTTATTGTTTTCTTTGTATGCTTGCTAGCTTTTCTCTTGGTTGTGAAAAACCCTCCAAGTTTGTATTACTTTCTTTGTATTGTTGCTTTCCTTAATAATATTATCATCTCTTGGTTATGGAATACCCGCTAAGTAGTATTGCTTTATTTTATTGTGTTATCGTCTCTTGGTTGTGGAATACCCGCCAATTAATTATTGCTTTCTTTTAATCTAAGTCTTGTTTTATTTTACTTCCATTGTTAGAGCTTCCTTCTTCCCTTAGAGGAGTAAAACTCTTCCACTTTTCTAGAGTTTTACCGAAGTCGTGAAAGGTGAAACGTGATTCACTCATTCTTTGTCGAAGATCGGTTATATTGATGCAATTCGTTTAAGTTTAGTTGTAACATTTATTTCTTTACAATGTCTTTCCAATTCATTGTTGTCTTTACTTTAACCATGAGTAGCTAAGCTTTTAGTTGGCTAATCCAAGGAAGACCTCCTTTTGGGTATGTCATTTTAACTCATTGTCTTTCCTCATCTCGGTGTACGATGGTTCGGTTTGACTGGGTTAAGAGTGGAATGGTTAACAGCACACAAATAGAACAAGACTCCTCGACTCTTGACACATGAGACACCTCCTCTTGTCTCCTATCCACCTCAAGGCTATCTACTTTCTTAGATAATTTAGAAATTTGTGAAAGTAGATCCTCCCGGTCTTTCAAGTCATATATCTCCCCCTTTGTGATTGACTACTACCCGGTAATGTCCTTGGTACATCATTGGGTCCCTAGCATCCCAAGATTGTGCATTTTTGGCGCCGTTGCCGGGGAAGGCAAGTGTCAAACCAAGAAGGTGATTTCTGGATGACAGAGGTAAGTCATATGATCTTCATCATGGGCTGAGGTACGTTGTCCTTGTATATATTCTTGTTTTTGTATAATTTAAATTTTTGATCTTTTGTTGCATGTGGGGGCGGGACGAGCAAAACCGATTGGTTAGATAACTCATAGACCCCAACATGAATCTTGAACTAGACCTACCCGAGAATGCGGATGACAATTTTGAAAATGCGTGTGTCAACCCAAACATGCATAAGGGTGAAATTTTTGATAATGTTGGTGCAAACCTAAATGACCAAAGGGGAGGGGGATTGCCCGAACCTAGGATGCCCAACCCACGTGTTCATTTTTTCCCACCTATGAATGAGGGGAACATCCAACTTGACCCTCCAGCTAGGACAATGCGGGAGTTCCTTCAACCAACTCGTAGCACCACACCGTCATGCATCCTTCTTCCCGTCCAAGCTCATCTCTTTGTAGTCAAACCTTGGATGTTGCAACTACTCCCCAAATTTCGCAGGATCGAGAATGAAAACCCGTATAATCACATAAGGTCCTATGAGGAGATGGTTGTAACTTTATCCAAAATTATAACATGGAGAAAATAGCGAGGATGAAATTGTTCCCGTTCTCCTTGGATGGTAAGACAAGAATTTGGCTTGATTCCTTGGCGTCACGGACCATGTTATCTTGAGACCAAATAGTTTCATCTTTTTTGAAAAAAAAAATTTCATTTCATAGAACCACTTCTTTAAAAAAGGAAATCCAAAATTTTTCTGAAAACCCCAATGAGCAATTCTACCAGTACTGGGATTGTTACAAGGATTTAATCCAATCCATTACACATCATGGGCTTAAATCATGGCAATTGGTGAGTTTCTTCTATGAAGGAATTACACCAAATCATAGGCAATTCATTGACATGATGTGCAATGATGAATTTTTGAACAAAGATCTTGATGAGGCCCTTGACTATTTTGCTACCTTGGCAAAAAATGCACAATCTTGGAATGTTAGGGACCCAAATGATGTACCTAGGACATTGTCGGGTAGTAGTCAATCACAAAGAGGGGATATATGACTTGAAAGACCGGGAGAATCTACTTTCACAAATTTCTAAATTGTCTAAGAAAGTAGATAGCCTTGAGGTAGATAGGAGACGAGAGGTGTCTCATGTGTCAAGAGCCGAGTAGTCTTGTTCTATTTGTAGTGCTGTCGACCATTTCACATCGGAGTGCCCGAGCATCCCGGTACTTAAAGAAGCATATCATGAACAAGTCAATGTTTCAACCAATCTACGCAATCATTTCCTCCGAATTCCAACACTTATAATGCGGGGTGGCGTGATCACCCTAATTTTAGTTGGAAGAATGAGAATCCCATCCCTTATGGTTCAAATCCATACACATCGCCCGCACCTCCTAGGCAAACTCAACTTCAATCCCAAGGTCAAGGGCAAGCATTTAGCTCCCAATACCACCGGTCCAATCCACAAGGGTACCAATCTAATCCATCTCCCTAAGGTCCTCCCCAACAAGCACCATTTAACAATTTCATCCAAAACCAAACCACTTTCAACAACAACATCTCGGCTCAACTCACAAAGATCACAAATCACATCGGGTTGTCTCAACAAGAGAAGGGGAAATTTCCAGCTCAATCCCAAGAAAATCTTGAGGGTCAACATGTGGTTGAGTTGGTCGAACCCACCCAAGAGAGTTGTGAGCAACTTAAGGCGGTTACTACCCTTCAGAGTGGCAAGAAAATTGATAAAATTATTGTGCCAAAAGTTTCACCCAAGGCCACATTGTCATTAAAAAGAGAGACTATGGGTAACGCCGATGGAGGTGGGGTAAGTGAGAAGAAAGAGAGTGAGGCGGTTGAGAGAGAAAAGGTGATTGATGAAAGTGTGATTGTTTCTTCTATCCCTGCCCCTTTTCCTAATCGTTTGAAGCCACCGATCAAGGTGGCTAATTATGCTGATATTCTTGAGATGTTTAAGTAGGTGAAGATAAACATCCCACTCCTCGATGCTATAAAGTAAATTCCATCATGTGCAAAGATCTTGAAAGACTTGTACACGGTAAAAAGGAGGTTCAATATTCACAAGAAAGCTTTCCTCACCGAGCAAGTAAGCTCAATTTTGAGGACAAACATTCCTCCGAAGTTTAAGGACCCTGGCTGCCCCACCATTGGAGATTGTCGGGTTGAACAAGCATTGCTTGATTTGGGAGCAAGTGTCAACCTCCTCCCCTATTCCGTGTATCAACAACTCAAGCTTGAGAAATTGAAACCTACTTCAATCACGTTTCAACTGACGGACCGTAGTGTTCGAACACCAAGGAAAATAGTTGAGGATGTTTAAGTACAAGTGAATAAATTTTACTTTCCTGTTGATTTTATTATGCTTGACCCTCACGCTGTTGCTAATCTTAGCTCCCAAATCCCTGTAATACTTGGTAGATCTTTTCTTGCCACATCCAATATCGTGATTAACTGCAGGAACAGTCTTATGAAGCTAGCATTTGGGAATATGATAATAAAGCTCAATGTGTTCAACTTGTGCAAGCAACCGGGGGATGATGATGAAGCACATGAGATTTATCGGATTGACACTTTAGTAGAGGAGCACATGGAGTTAATGAGCACTTTCAATTTGAGAGAGGAGGAAGTTGTTGATATGGAGAAAGTGGATGAGCAAAAAGAATTGAAAAGTTTGAAAGGGATAGAAAAGTGAATCCCTACATTTGAAAAACTCCCACACCAAGACAAAAAGATATTCTCATCCGATGTACAAAAACCTAACTTGGAATTGAAGTCATTACCTTCCCATTTGAAGTATGCATATCTTGGAGAAGATGAATCATTTTCGGTGGTGATTAGTTCAACGTTGGATGCAAGGCAAGAAGAAGAGCTCTTGGAGGTGTTGAGGAGACATAAAGGGGCAATTGGTTGGACAATTGCAGACATAAAAGGGATAAATCCCACCATTTGCACACACCGGATCTATCTTGAGGAGGATGCAAAACCATCCCGCCAGCCATAAAGAAGATTGAATCCGATCATGAAAGACGTAGTGAGGGATGAGGTGTTGAAACTACTTGACGTGGACATTATTTTTTCAATTGCCGATAGTAAGTGGGTTAGTCCCACGCAAGTAGTACCCAAGAAGTCGGGAGTCACTATTGTGGAGAATGAGGAGAACGAGCTTATCCCAACAAGGGTGATCACAGGGTGGAGAGTTTGTATTGATTACCGGAAGCTCAACCTGTGTACAAAAAAAGACTACTTTCTAATCCCATTCCTTGATCAAGTGCTAGAACGAGTAGTGGGGCATCTTTTCTATTATTTTTTGGATGGATACTCCGGTTACAATCAGATAGAGATTGCTCTGGAAGACCAAAAGAAAACTACCTTCCCTTGTCCCTACGGTACCTTTGCGTATCGTCGCATGCCTTTCGGGCTATGTAATGTCCCTGAAAATTTCCAACGTTGTATGATGGGATCTTTAGTGACATGGTGGAGAAGATTGTTGAGGTATTCATAGATAACTTCTCAGTCTTTGGGGATTCTTTCAATGGGTGTTTGGAGAATTTAGAGAGGATTTTGGAGAGATGTGAAGAGAAGAGTCTGGTTTTAAATTGGGAGAAATGTCACTTCATGGTGACACAAGGAATTGTTCTCAGGCACATCATTTCGGCGAAAGGAATAGAAATTGACAAATCAAATGTGGAGGCCATCTCCAACCTTCCTACGCCGAAAGTCGTCAAGGATATCAGGTCGTTTCTGGGCCATGCGGGTTTTTACCGTCATTTCATTAAAAAATTTAGTACATTGGCCCGACCTTTGACCAATTTGTTGTCTAAAGATATCCCATTTGAATGGTCGGATAGTTGCGAGGAATCTTTTTCAAAACTCAAAAGTATGCTTGTCACACCTCCAATTATGCGACCACCCAAGTAGGATTTATCTTTTGAGTTGATGTGCGACGCGAGTGATTAAGCGGTCAGCGCAGTGCTGGGTCAAAGGGAGGATATATACCATATGTAATATATTATGTTAGCAAAACTCTTAATGAAGCTACCTTCCGCAAAACTCTTAATGAAGCTTAAATGAATTACACCACCACAGAAAAAGAGTTACTAGCAGTAGTATTTGCATTAGATAAATTTTCGTCTTACATCATTTGGTTCACCGATAGTTGTTTTTACTAATCATTCTACTTTGAAGTATCTATTGTCTAAGCAGGATGCCAAACCAAGACTTGTCCAGTGGATGCCAAACCAAGACTCATCTAGTGGATCCTCCTACTTTAAGAATTTAATCTGATAATCAAGGACAAGAAATGAGTGGAGAACGTGGTGGCGAACCATTTATTTCGATTGGTGGTGCAAGAGGCCGATGAACACATTCCCATTCCTAATTCTTTTTCTGATGAGCATTTACTGATGATTCTTAGTATGCTGACATTTGTAATTATCTTGCAACAGGACAAATACCGCCACAGTAGAGCCTAAAGATAAAAGGAGATTTAGGGCAGACGTGAAGTATTTTTACTTCGACAATCCGTACTTGTTCAAATATTGCCCAGACCAGATCATGAGGAGATGCGTGCCAGAAAATGAACAGCGGAACGTCCTTGCATTCTGTCATTCCTAAGCCTGTGGTGGACATTTCTCGGCAAAGAAAAACTCAGCCAAAATTTTTTAGTCAAGTTTCTACTGGTCTTCTCTTATTAAGGATTGTATTTCATATTGCAAGGTATGCAACAGATGCCAACGATTGGGTAGTGTGACTCGTCGAAATATAATGCCCCTGTATTCTTCTAGCATTGGATTACGTGTCCAAGTGGGTAGATGCTATCCCAACCAAGACTAATGACCACCGGGTCGTAGTCAAGTTCCTAAAAGAAAATATTTTCTCTAGATTTGGGATGCCTCGTGTAATGATTAGTGATGGTGGATCCCATTTTTGTAATAGGTCATTTGCATCATTAATGTTTAAATATAGTGTTACACACAAAGTATCCACTGCATATCACCCACAAACCAATGGTCAAGCTGAGCTAGCCAACAGGGAGATTAAAAATATTCTGAAAAAAATTGTTAACCCCCAAGTAGGAAGGATTGGTCAGACAGGTTGACCGATGTCTTATGGGCATACCGTACTGCCTATAAGATATTTTAGGCATGTCTCCCTACTAGCTAGTTTATGAAAAAACTTGTCATTTGTCAGTTGAAATGGAGCATAAGGCCTACTGGGTCATAAAAACCTTGAACTTTAACTTAAGAATGACTGGTGAGCAGAGAAAATTAGAAATGAATGAATTGGATGAGATCCGAAGAGATGCGTATGAGAGCTATAAAATTTTCAAAGAATGGGCTAAAGTTTTTCATGACAATTTCATCACGAGGAAGTTGTTTGAGCCCGGGCAAAAAGTGCTTTTATATAACTCTCGTCTCTTCAAGATCCCGATGGGATGACCAAACATTCAAGGTCAATGGCCAAAGACTAAAGCCATTCTTTGAGGGTTTTAAAGAATAAAGGGTGGAGGAAGATTTAATTGATCCGGTATATCCGAATTTGGTGGAGGAGTAGCTAGTATTTATATGTACAATTGCCTTTATTTATTTATGTTATTTTTTATTTATTTATTTTATGTCACTTATTTTTTTATAGTTTTGTTTTTCCTAGCTTCAGATGCTGATATTTTGTCAAAAGCTCCAATACGAGGTGTCCTCTATCCCTACTCATCTTTTTATAGTCCATTATATCATCTTGTGCATTGAGGACAATGCTTGAATCAAGTTGGGTTGTGAGGTGCACCATTTGCATGTTATACAAATGTTGAATGTAGAATATTCCTTTGCATATATTCGTTCCTGCTTTAATATATATATATATATAATTAGTGTTGGCAGGAAACGAATATTCGCGGAGGAATATATATAGGACGCCTTTATAAGGCCTCCAACTTTTTTTCTTTTTTTCATCCACCGGTGTTGACCCCCCTTCTTCTCCCTTCTTTCTTCTTCTTCGTTTTTCTCTGTTCTCTGTAAAAATAACCCACCCCTTGCAAATTCATGACCATATCCCCAGAAGACCCAGTCATTTGTCTAATAATTTTTATTATATGTTTGTATTTGTACATGACTGTTCTTCTTCTAGCTGCACTTAGGTTGAAGGGTTTCCAGCCTAGCCG
>JAHQCQ010036569.1:0-52358 GCA_023539305.1 Ilex asprella | reverse complement strand
TGTTATCATTGTCACGTAATGCCACCAACTAATTATAAAATAACAAATAAGATTGATGAACATCACTATTCCAGCATATCAGAGGTAATTATTGATAATTAATAAAATAATGGAGCCCATTTACTCTACTTGGTAATTCTATCACTAGTTGGTGACATCACATCATCAACATCAGGCGGTGTCACCGTTACATCTAATATTTTTTCCACTCCAACCGTACACTCCTTTCTCCGATGACACAACAACTCTGATGACCATCCTATTTATTCGCCCCTCTTATCTTTTTCTCCCCTTCTCCTTTGGGTCATTCTCTCTCTTCCATACTTTCTCTTTCTAGAAAATATTTTTTTCCTTCTCTTTCTGAAGTAAATATTCAATGCAATAGTAACACAATGTCAACATTACTAACATGGTATCATCAACCAATAATAAAATATCAAGTGGGTAAGATGAACCTCACTTGAATAGTTATTTGCTTTCATTAATGAAAATTGGGTAGTAATTTGTTTATATGGAGGGTTGATTATTAATTTTAGTAGGGCTCATTTACTTATTTATTTTAATTTTATTGGTTGGTTAAAAGGGTGGGGTTATTCACCCAATTTATACTCACCTCATTAATTATTAAGTTCACGAAATTTATACTTATTCAATTAAACTATATATTTGTCAAAGAAAGCGAAACAAAATTAGTAATTAAAACGAAATTTCAATGTTATGAGATGATCTATATTATTTTGAGGTGTTTTGAGATATTTTGATATATTTTTACCAATATCTTTAGAATATTTTGAGGTGTTTTAAGATATTTTGACATATTTTAACTAATAATTATTAATTTTTATTCTAAAATATTTTCATACCAAAATGATACACTAAAATAAAATTTTGATCATTGCCTATATAATAGATTGAAATAAATTTAATTAATTTAATTTTTAATTAGTGAATATAGACAAGAGTGACTTTAATAATTAATGAAGTGAGTATAAATGAGATGAACTTAATAATTTGATGTAAGATGATTAAATGAGTTGAAAAGGAGATTTAATGGGTAAAAATAGTCTCACTTTTTAACTTTTGAATTTCATTTGAATTATATAATATTTTCCTTTAGCACTCATATAAATAGCAATAACTCACATCAAACTCTAACTCCTCGTGCCTTCATTTGTTGATATTGAAAATTCAATCAATCAAAATAATTTACTTAAATTATATTTAAAACAAAAAAATTCTAAATATAAGAATCCAATTATATAGAAGAGATTTAATTGTAACAGTCTGCAAAAAAATTTAATCGATCATAAAATACACCAATTTAAATTTTTAGAAGTCAGTCAAAAATAATTTAATTAATCACTAGCTTGTTTTAGAATTCAAATACAAATCGTAGTTTCATAAAAAATAGAAAAAATCAGTTTTTTTTTATTGTGTGTGCAGGTTGATGGTGCACAAATTGATTTTGCACACCACTTGTCCAGTGATCAATAATTAATGCAATAATTAAGTAGAGCGAGAGTAGCTCAAGTGAGGCAAATATGCGGAGTGGTTCGGTCAATGTGACCTACGTCCACTATGAAGGGCTAGGGTCGCCTGAGTATTTTATTATTTCGAGGAGTTTAGGGAGATGCAAGTTATGATAGAAGAAAGTGATAGCAGATGTGCTCGATTGTGTGTAATTTCCTCCAAATGTTGGCAAAACTTACAATTTATAGTCGCCTCCTAATAGAATGAGATGACTTATCAGTAACAAAAAGACTAATTTGGTGGAGTTGGCATCATCTTCTCAACGGATGAAATAATTACGACGCTCCCCATAAGACTCGGTAAAAGAATGACGTAGTGGTTAATTTCTTCCAAGGGGACGTGGATTAGACTCTTGGATGAGACTCTTAAATGACCCTTACTCCAAAGTGGCTATGATGAGGCTCTTAAGATGACTCTTACTACAAAATAGTTAGGATGAGGCTCTTGGATGACCCTTACTCCAAGGTGGCTAGGATGAGGCTCTTGGGATGACCCCTACTCCAAGACGACTTGAATGAGGCTCTTGGATGACCTTTATTCTAAGGTGGCTAGGATGAGGCTTTTGGATGACCTTTACTCTAAGTTAGCTAGGATGAGGCACTTGGGATGACCTTTACTCTAAGGTGGTTAGAATAAGTCTCTCAGGATGACTCTGCCTCCCTTTATGATGTAGCTCCTTGAACCTTGATAAGCTTGATTGGGCGTGAACCTTTTGGGCTGGACCAATTGGATCTCTTTAAGTTGGGATTTTTATTCAGACTGAGCTTATAACATGAGTTGGGGCCTTGGGTCTGGCCCATCATTTGTCTCCCAATGTCCTATGTCTAATGAAACTTAGAGAAGAGGGCATTTAGTAGAAGCTGGATCTTGGCTGACGAAAACTCCTTTTGACCAAAGTTAATGTCAAGACAATCCATTTCAACCCAACAAGGTTTCTTTAGTAATTTGAGACGAATCCAGCTATGTCTATGTTGTGCTTCGACTAGATTTTGGGGATCGACCAGCCTGGTTAGGTTGCGGGATTCCACCTGCCTGGTCAGGTGATAGGGACTCACTGTGTGTTATGATGGTGTCGATGAAGCTCGGGCCATCGCAGAAGTTAAGGCTGGGAGGCAGACTGACTAGGCTGAAGTCTTCGAAGTTGGCGAAGCATGGGCGCTGCCTATTGAGGCGACCCAAGCCTCGAGGATCAAAGGAAGGGCGACCTAATTACTGGGTGCCGAGGTTGAGGCATCGCTGGGCGAGGCACCGCTGGTTGGCGACTATACTGATCGCGATAGAGGAACATTGTTTGGGGACAAGCACTAGTAGGGGAGTCCTCAAGGTGGTTTTGATTGATACTGGTCGTGGCCAGGTGGGTGTGTAAGCGGTGCTGTCGGGGCTAGCGCGTGAGCGGGTAACGTGTATCTATCGACGTCGGGTGAGTCAAGCTTGGTAGTGGAGGCTGGGCACCAGGAGGGGGCACCATAAGGCTGGTGCCAAGAGCAGGTGCCAAATCCTTAGTGTTGGGAACATGCATGCCTTGTTTTCGCTAAGTGTTAAGCATGGGAGCACTGTGGCAATGAGGTGGCAGTGCCGGGTGGACACAAAAAGGATAAGACCCGATTGTTGACATTCAATCTAATGTAGTCCCTTAGGTTACAGACGACCTGAGTTTCAAAAGCGTACCTAGAGATGAAAAAAATAATGTTATTTCAACATCAAAATATCTAACATGATTACCTGGAGACAGAGATAGGCTGCTTGCGTGAGAGCAAAGACAGAGTTTGAGGATTGCTCGTGAGAGAGTTACACATCTTTGAGCTATTGGCAACCCACAAGAGAGTCACTAAATTGGAGGTAGGCTGACTGTGAGGCTACCCGCATGAGAGAATAGGTCTGAGGGTTGATTATGAGAGAGCTGCGCCTTTTAAAACTGAGCTTTTGGCGATCCATGAGAGAGCCCCTAAGCTGGAGGTATAGGCTGCCTACTTGAGAGTAGAGCAGATGCCAAGTATTTGGCGACCCAACCAATGAGAGAGTCGCCCAGCTGGAGATATAGGCTGTCTGTTTGAGAGCAGAACAGAGATGGACCAACCTTTTGGCTACCTGCGAGAGGGCCATTAAGCAGGCGATATAGGTTGCCTACTTGAGAGCAGAGTATATATAAACCAAGCTTTTGGCAACCCGCGAAAGAGCTGCTAAGCTAAAGATATAGGTTACTTGCTTGAGATCAAAGCAAAGATAGGCCTAGCTTTTAGCAACCCGCGAGATAGCCGCTAAGCTGGAGGTATATGTTGCTTACTTCAGAGCAAAGCATAGCAGAACAAAGATAAGTCAAACTTTTGGTAACCCGTGAGAGAGCCACTAAGCTGGAGATATAGGTTGTCTACTTGAGAGTAGAGCATAGATATGCCAAGCTTTTGGTGACCCGCAAGAGAGCTACTAAGCCAAAAATATAGGTTGCGTACTTGAGAGTAGAGCAGAGATAGACCAAACTTTTGGTGACCTTTAATACAGAGCAGAGATAAGTCAAGCTTTTGGCAACCCATGAGATGATTCACATCGTTTGGACCTGTTGATTTCCTTAACATTCATCTATTTTTGAGCTTTTGCCAATAGTTCTAGCATGCTCTTTGATGCTCATTTCATTACTGACAAAAGAAAACTCAATGAGCGGCCCGCCTCTTAGAAAGGCAGTCATGTTATTGGGTTCCTTGAATTGGAGGACCTCCTCATAAAAACAAGTGAGGTAACTTCTCAGACTCTCATTTCAATCTTGTTTTACGCTTAGCAAATGGGTGGCAGGCTTCTGCTGGCTGCGTCCACCAATGAACTGTGCCACATATGATTTGCTTATGTCGGCGAATGAGTCTATGGAGGCTGGGATGAGTTTTTCGAACCACTGTCGGGCAGATTTCTTCAAGGTAGTTGAGAAATCCCTATACATGATTTTGTCAAGAACATTGTGCAGCTGCATCAACGACTTGTAAGTTTAAAGGTGATCAAGTTGGTCTTTTGTGCCATCAAAGTTTTGACGGATGTCATTTTGAACTTTTAGGGAAGAGGGTAGTTTGCCACATCTGACACAAAAAGGTGTGTCAGTTCGCCTTATGAGGTACTCTACAGTTTTTGGTCCTTGTGTCTTCATGACATTGAAGACGTCGCCCAGTTGATTATGTACTTCTTTGATTTTTTCGTCCCAGTGATTTGGGGCTCCTTTGAAATTGTCATGGAAATAGCTTTCATGCTCTACACTTTGATTCTTGCACTTATTCTCTTGAAAATGAGGGTCTTCACCATGGGAAGGGGGAGTTAGAGGAGGAGGTGGAGCTCCCTCATAGTGGGCTCCCCTATATGGGGTACCCAAGGGGTCGCCCAAGTGGGGGAGCTCCTTGATGCCCAAGGCGTGGAGCTCCTCTAGCTTGAGGTCCTCCGGGATGTACTCTTCCTTATTGTCCAGCGAGCATTAGTTGCATGATCTATTGATTTTGAGCTACGAGCCGTTGCATTGTCACCAACATCTGCTGTGTATTTGGAACATGATTGGTTGGTGGAGGAGCAACCCCCTCCTCTTGCCGCGGATTATTTTCATGTTGATACATGGATCTGGTAGTGATCGTTATAAGTACAACAAGAAAACTGATTAGGTGAGAATTTTGTCGATTCCCACAGGCGACGCCAAACTGATGATGCACAAATTGATTTTGCACACTACTTGTTAAGTGATCAGTAATTAATGCAGTTACTAAGTACATAAAAAAGAGCTCAAGTGAGGCAAAGATGTAGAGTGGTTCGGTCAACGTGACATACGTCTACTATGAAGGGCTAGTGTTGCATGAGTATTTTATTATTTTGAAGAGTGTAGGGAGAACAGGGAGATACAAGCTATGAGAGAAGAAAGTGATAGCAGATGTGCTCGATTGTGAGTGATACCCCCCAAGTGTTGTCATAACTTACAATTTATAGTCGTCTCCTAATAGATTGAGACGGCTACTAAAAGACTAATTTGGTGGAGCTGACGTCATTTTCTCAACGGATGAGGCTTACTACTGTCCTCATAAGACTTGGTCAAAAGATGACGTGGTGGTTGACTTCTTCCAAGGCGGCATAGATAAGTCTCTTGGATGAGGCTCTTGGGATGACCTTTACTCCAAGGCGGCTTGGATGAGACTTTTGGATGACCCTTACTCCAAGGTGGCTAAGATGAAGCTATCGGGATGACCCTTATTCCAAGGTGACTTGGATGACTTTTACTCCAAGGAGGCTAGGATGAGGCTCTTGGGATTACCCTTACTCGAAGGTGGCTTGGATGAGGCTCTTGGATGACTCTTACTCCATGGTGGCTAGGATTAACCTCTCAGGATGGCCCTGCCTCCCTTTATGATGTAGCTCCTTGAACCCTGATGAGTTTGATTGGACATGGACCCTTTGGGCTGGACCCACTGGATCTCTTTAAGTTGGATTTTTTATTCAAACTAGGTTTATAACATGAGTCGGGCCCTTGGGTCTGGCCCATCATAGGTATTCTGTCCTCCTTTGATTTTCTTTGGTTTGTTCAGATCCTAATTTGTGATGCTTACATCTCACTTTCAGTTTCTTAGGGTTTTAAAAAGTTGTAACAACAATATCAAAATTAAAATTTCAAATTTCAAGCACAAATTTTGTTCAAATTTAAAAATGGAACAAAAAAGAGAAGATAAAAAAGAATAGAAAGAAAGAGAGCACTCGTCGAGGAGTGAAGTTAAAGAAAACGATCAAATCACAATTCTCAAAACTTGTCACAACTTTACAAATTGATTTCAAGTGATGACAATTAGGTCTAATAATTCTAGACACGACTCGTGAACTCGACATGAATTTAGCAGATTTGAATGTAGCCTTAACAAGTTTGAGTGGTTAACAAGTTAAGTCGGTAGACTCGTAAAATAAACGAATCGGTTTCATATTTAACTTATAAACTCGTTTTAACCCGTTTAACTCGTTAATAGTAACACTACGAATTCCAAAAAAAAAAAGGTCTCTCAGCCTCTGCCTCATCTCACACCCCTCATCTCTCTCAGACTCATTTGAATTTGGTAGTAATCTAATGTTTATTTTATGTATTTACTTTTTTACTCAATCATGATTTGTTGTTATAACAAACATGTCAAATATGTGTAATATGTGATGAGTTGATAATTTTTCGTGTGGATTCGAAATATTCTAACTGATTCTTTTATTTAACGGGTAGTACACGAGTTGTGTCGGTAATCTTTCTAATAAACGAGTCGTGTATGAGTGTAATAGTTAGACCCATTTATATAAACGAATGAGAAATAGATGAAGGATTTTCTGGCATGAACCCGTTCCACTTGAAACGAAACCTTTCTGCTCAACATGATTGTCAGACGGCCTTTATGCCTACTATTGGCACATATACAATACAAGTTTGTTCCTCCTAGGGCTCTGTACACATAGTCCAAAGCACCTCCGATACCAATCCTATATGGTAGCTTCCAATCAGTTCCACATTTCATATAAACTAAGCTCATTTTGCAACTGTACCAAGTCATTTTGTAATACTTCAATAATCTTATTTGATGTTAAACTTCTTTTTTTTTTATGTAAAAGTTCTTTGTCATTGTATTGTACCACAATGTCACAATCGATGCATGTTTGGACAATTTGAAAAAACCTACCGTTGAGAAGCCCAAAACATTTATCTTTATTTGAAGGTAAGGTGGCCACAACCAAGTACGAAAGATTCTAGCTAACAAAATAATGCACATCCCTTAAAAAGAATGTCATGGTACAAGACAAAGCCACAACTTAACGTAATGCAATAACAACAACATTCATATACAACAAAAAAGTGTTGTTTGTGGTATTCCAAATATAGTAAAATCACTTATTAAAATTTTTGATTTAAAATATGTAACAATAATAATTTTGTGCGAAACAGTTACACATAAATAATTTTACACGAAAGAGTTACACTAAAGTGTTACATGTAACTGTTTGATTAACCAACATAATTGTTAACCCATTTGCAGAACAAAATTTAAAGTAGATCAAGGCTAGTGTTTGACACTATGTCCTTAAGACAGGTTTCACCCACATACATGGTGCTTATGGAATATCGAGCGTCTGTCTCCCAAGATACAATGATCTTTACATGAGCAAAAGTAACACTCCAATCCACTCGTCCAACAAACCAAAAATTGTGTTGGGTACTCTTCAGATGCACTGTCTTAATGCCGAAATGTAATGCACAAATATCTGCCTCAATTCATTGATGAAAAATGAATAAATAAAGTGAATGCATGAATTGGGTATTTATAGATAGTCAGGTGACTGTTCGGACAACCACCACACTAAGAGACACAACCCAGAAATAAAACACAACAGCCAGTAAACACCTTGAGTAACTGTTCTCCATGAACAGTCACAACTCAAAATTTCGGACTGGAAGGAAGCAAAATTTGAACCAATGCGATCCAATGGGTACCCAAAAATAAATTTTGGGTCAAAAATTCTTGCCCATTTAATTAAATGAATTTTCTCCAAAAAAGATAGGGATTGGTCTAAACCACACCCAGCCCAGTCGTAGCAAGGCGAGGCAGGCGGGTGGTTGAACTGAAGACATGTAGGCGCTCGCTCCGCTCATAAAACTGTAGTACCCCTTGGGTCCCAATTTCATAGGGCACACTTGGCCTATATGTGACCATGTTGAATTTCTTCTCAACCAATGTGGGATTGGTGTCAAATCTAACATTGAACATTCTTTATTTTCACGTTCATTTTTTCATTCATTTCTTACTCGATTTGAGCAAGTGAATGTGCTACATTATTCTCCTCACGGAGTAGAATATGAACCCATGAAATTTTACTTGAAACAATGAACGTGTCTTACTTTAATTTAGGCTCAAAGTCAATCAAAAATTCAATTTTTACACTTGAAAAACTGTTTTAGGCCCATAATCTCCCACATGAATGAAAAATTGGTTATTAGTATGCAAATGATAATGCTGACACACTATAGAGAGTACATCTTTGGAAAGATCAGGCATCGAGATAGGTAGTTTTTGGCCTTAAACATTCCCTAACGAAAGCCCATCGGACTAATCGATTAAATAGTAAACATGATGTCTTGAACTATTCAACTGTTTGATAAATCAGATTGAATGGACTTCACACAATCTATTTCCTAACACAATTGGTTCTCATGATTGTGTTCATTTTGGTCCTGAACAACTTCTGATTTTCATGAGTGCTTTAGAGAATTGAGCCTATAAAATTCTCATAGAAGCGGCCCTTTCACACTCATATAGGTGACTCCTATTAGGAATATCCTGTAATACCCCATTTGGATTTTTCAAGGTATAAGAGTCATTAAAAGCATTGTTTACCCTAATAAACTCCGCAGGCAGCACTAGTTTATCATAGGAATAGGTAGGAGATATTATCTCCTTAGTGTTTCTTTTGAATCACACATAATTCGGTTATCCCTTTGAACCTAGATCTTGGGATCTCCAGTCAACTAGATTGGGTTGCCATTAAGGTGACTCTTGTGTCATAGACTTTAATCCCATTCTCCTCGATGTGAAATTTACTTGCTCTCTCGTCAAACCTTTAGTAAGCGGATCCGCTAGATTATCCTTTGATTTTATATAATCAATAGAAATAATCTCACTTGATAGCAATTGCTTAACAGTATTATATCTATGTCGTATATGTCTAGACTTACCATTATACATGTCACTCTGTGCCATATCAATTACAGATTGGCTATCACAATGTATACAAATTACTGGCATAGGTTTAGACCATATTGGAATATCCTCTAGAAATTGGCGAAACCACTTAGCTTTCTCTTTTTCTTTATCTAAAGCAATAAATTTAGATTCTATTGTGGATCAGACAATACACGTTTGCTTAGAGGATTTTCAAGATATAGCTGCACCACCAAGTGTAAAAACATAACCACCTGTGGATTTTGTATCTTTCATATCAGATATCTAGTTTGCATCACTATACCCTTTAAGTACAACTGGATATCTTGTATAGTGTAATCCATAATTCATGATATATCTTAAGCATTTAAGAACCCTAATAATTGCCTTCCAATGGTCTACTCCTGGATTATTTGTATATCTACTTAATTTATTAACTGAGTATGTTATATCTGGTCCAGTGCAGTTCATGACATACATTAGACTACCAATGATGCGAGAGCATTCCAATTGTGATATGTTTTGACCAGTATTTTTAGACAAATGAAGATTTATATCAACTGGTGTTTTAGCAATGTTGTTTACATCTTTGTTGAACTTTTCAAGTATTTTCTCAATATAATGTGCTTGATATATTATAAGTCCACCAGATGTTTTAGAAATTTTAATTTCTAGTATAACATTTGCAATATCCAAATCTTTCATGTCAAACTTACTGGACAACATTTTCTTGGTAGTTGTAATAATTTTATTATTACTACCTAAAATAAGTATATCATCAACATATAGACAAACAATGACATATCCATTATTTGTGTATTTAACATAGATACATTTATCACATTCATTAATTGTGAAGGCATTTGACATCATTACTTTGTCAAATTTCTCATACCATTGTTTTGGTGCTTTTTTTAAACCATAAAGTGATTTAAAAAGTCCACACACTTCCTTCTCTTGTCCCGGAGAAACGAACCATTCGGGTTGATTCATATAAATTTCCACATTTAAGTCACCATTTAGGAAAGTTGTTTTTCACATCCGTTTGATGTATCTCAAGATTAAGCAATACTGCAATAACTCTAAGCATGCGAATAGATGTTGTTCTCGTGATAGGAGAATATGTATCAAAGTAATCGAGACATTACTTTTATTTGTAACCTTTAGCTACAGGTCTAACTTTGTACTTATCAATTGATCCACCAGTTTTCATTTTTTCTTAAAAATTCATTTACACCCCAATAGTTTATTCACTAGAGGAAGATCAACCAACTCCCAAGTGTGATTTTGCATGATAGATTCAATTTCACTATTTACAGCTTCTTTCCACTTAAGTACCTTAGGATTAGACATTGTTTCATTTAAACTTTGAGGCTCATTTTCTAACAAATATGTTAGAAAATCTAGACCATAGGACTTGGAAGTTTTTGTCATCTTACTACGTCGAAGTGTCTCTTCACTTTCTTCATTTATCGACTCATGGTCTACATTACTAGTCGCAGTATTATGCGTTCTTTTAAGAGAACTCTCATCACATGTATTTTTACTAGGAAAGACATTTTCAAAGAATGATACATTTTCTTGACTCAATGATTGTATTGACATGTATATCAGGAATATCATATTTATGCATGAGAAACTGATATGCACTGCTATTTATTGCATAACCAATAAATATACAATTAATAGTCTTAGCTCCTATTTTAATTCTTTTGGAAATAGGAAACATCACCTTAGCCAAACACCTCCACACTTTTAACTATTTGTGGGAAAGATTCAGACTTTTCCATTATTCATAAGAGGTTTTGTCTAATTTCTTGTGGGGTAGTCTATTAAAAATATAATTTGTTGAAAGCAATGCTTCTAACTACAAGTTCTGAGGCAATCCCAAACTAATCAACATGACATTCATCATCTCTTTCAATGTTTTATTTTTACGTTCAGCAATTTCATTTTGCTGAGATGTATAAGGCGCAAAAGTTTGGTGAATAATGTCATATTCTTGACAAAACCTATCGAAAGGAGCGTTATATTCACCCCCTCGATCACTTCTTATTGTCTTAATCATTTTTCCAAATTGGTTCTCAACCTCATTATTATAATGCATAAATTTTTTCAATGCTTCATCTTTACTCCTTAGCAAATATACATAGCAATATCTTGTGTAATCATTAATAAATGTAACAAAATATTTTTTTCCACCTCTAGTTTGAATATATTTCAAATCATGTATCACTATGAATCAACTCTAGAGGTTCAATACTTCTTTTAATATTATGAAATGATGCTTTAGTTAATTTTGATTCAACGCATGCGTCACATTTATGATTTGCATTAATATTGAATTTAGGCAATAATTTTAAATTTATTAATTTACGCAAAATATCAAAATTAACATGTCCTAATCTACTATGCCATACATTAGAAGATTCAAGTATATAAGCAGAAGATGTGTTCTTATTATTGAAATCAGATACAATTGTCATTACATTCATCTTAAAGAGCACATTGCTCATATATCTCTTGCTTACATAAATCCCATTCTTGGTGAGAACAAATTTGTCGGAGTCAAAAATAAACCTAAAATCCTTCTTACTCAATAATGATCTAGACACAATTTTTTTTTGAATTTCTAGAATATGTAATACATCATTGAGAGTAAGTTCTTTTCCGAAAGTTATCTTTAATATAACCTTTCATTTGCCTTCAACTTTGAAAGTAGAGGAATTTTTCATGAATAGTTGTTCGCCATTATTAATTGTTTTATATGAAGAGAACATATTCTTATCCGAACATATGTGTCTAGTGGCCCTGGTGTCCACCCACTATTCCTTAGTATTTTCCACCAAGTTCACTTCGGATACTACTGCAGAAAAACTCATGTTAGCAACATTTAAAAAAAAAATTATATTTCTGTTATACTGGCTTGGGCAACCTTCTTTTTGTGGTTCACTTGTGTTTTACGGCTTCAATAATCCTTTGCAAGATGTCCCGATTTATTGTACACAAAACAGTTGTCTTTGAACCTTTTGGAATCACCACCTTTGACCCCTTGTTGGCCAACATACTTCATTTTCTTGTTGGTTTTATGTCTCTCTTCAATCACATGTGCATTTGAATCCATGGAATAATTATCGACTTTCTTTTCGGAGACTATTGTTCTCCGCAATCCTCAATCTCATGATCAAATCTTCAAGTTTCATTTCTTTGCGTTTGTGCTTCAAATAATTTTTAAAATCTTTCCATTTTGACGGTAATTTCTTAATAATTGTAGCCACTTTGAAAGATTCATTAAACATCATCCCTTCGATATGAATCTCATGTAGGATCGCTTGATGATCTTGAACTTGACTTATGATAGTCTTGAAATCTACCATTTTATAGTCAAGGAATCTGCTCACTACGAATTTCTTCATTCTGATATCCTCCGTCTTATATTTTCTATACAAGGATTCCCACAGCTCTCTAGCCGTCTTGATTGGACTATACATATTATATAATGTATTATCCAATATATTGAGGATATAATTTTTGCACAAAAAATCAAAGTGTTTCCATGCATCCACCACCACAACAACTTGGCGGTTAGTCTCATTCTCACTACAAATAGGAGCATCCTCACGAAGAATTTTGCAAGATTAAACGTAGTGAGATAAAATAACATTTTTTGTTGTCATTGCTTGAAATTGTTCTCATTGAATTTTTTGGGTTTCTTCCCATGAGACACATGAGTAGGAACAGAAATAGGCACCACATGCACAACATGATTTGTAGTAGCATGAACATTATTATTATTTGTAGTCATTGCTGATAAACAAAGATTACAAACTATTCAAAAATAAGAAAACAATAATTTATTAAAATAGAGACTGTTTTGTGTCACTGTAACAATTTGAATTAAACACATAAACAGAATATGCAATTTTTTTAAAAAAAATTTTCAAGCCTCTTCAAACTATCACAGATTGTAAAAACAAATTTTAACAATTTGCATTATTTTAAAATACTAAAACATGTATCAGAAACACAATAAGTAATTAAACTAATCGAAAATCTGTCTTAAGCTTATTGTTTGTGATATTCCAAATATAGTAAAGTCACTTATTAAAATTTCATATTTTAAACATGTAACAGTAATAATTTTGTGCGAAACAGTTACATAGAAATTGTCTTACATGAAAGAGTTACACTAAAGTGTTTCACGTAATTGTTTGATATAATTATTTACCTGTTTGCAGAACATAATTTAAAGTAGATCAAGACTAATATTTGACACTATATCCTTGAGACAGATTTCACCCCCACACATGTTGCTTATGGAATATCAAGCTTCTGTCTTCCAGGATACAATGATCTTTACACGAGCAAAAGTAACACTCCAATCTACTTGTCCAGTGAACCAAAATTTGAGTTGTGTACTCTCCAGATGCACTTCCTTAATGCCGAAATACAGACTACCTTAATGCCGGCAACCTAGAAATAAAACATAATAGCTAGTAGACAACTTGAGTAACTGTTCTCCATGAACAATCACAACTCAGAATTTCTGACTGGAATGAAGTAAAATTCGAACCAATGCGATCCAACGAGTACCAAAAAATAAAATTTGGGTTAGAAATTCTCGCCCATTTAATTAAATGAATTTTCTTCAAAAAAAATAGGGCTTGGTCTAAACCATACCCAGTCTGGTCATGGTGAGGCGAGGCGAGGCGAGTGGTCGAACCAATCATCATTTACACAATCATCATCAATCATCATTTATCTAATGACCATCATCAATCATCATTTACACAAACCCATTTCCTTTGAGAAATGAACCATGGAAACCAAACTCCTGCAGCAGCAAGACCATGAAAGTTTGACAAAATGAAATCAATATACGACAAATGTAGTCGCAGAATGGAGAATGCAACTGTCAAGGCTCAAACTTTTGAGATATGCAGATTGATAAACAATAACATTAGCAACTGTTGCAGCATAAGTCTAGCAAACTAGTGCATACAGACAATTAGCATAGTAAATGAAAAAAAAAGACATTTAAATGCATTTTCCTGTTTAATTGACTATACATTGTCAGGGGAAAACCCCAACTCTGTAATAGTCATTTGCTTGTTTAGTTAACCATGCATTGTCAGGGAAAAAACCCTGCTTCATAATAGTCTTTGCGCAATATACCACATTATTTACCAAAACAAATATATATATACCAGATTTTTTCCCTTTCACAGAAAATTGTAGTCTTGAATACTTATATCTCATGGTAGAAAGATATAGACATTTAGGATCTTGGTTGTTCTTTTTGCAATGAAACTTGGATGGGTACTCCCATATAAAAAGGTAGACACCTAACACATCATAGGCATTACATTACATTATCTATTTTCAACAGTATACAACAAAAAGACTAAGTATTGGGTGGTAAATCATAGGTGTTTAGGTAGAATTTACGACATGAGAGAACAAAATAACATATAATGATCAAAGTACCAAAATGATCCAACATCATCGTATAAGATGCCATGCAATATTTTACTTTTCATATAACGCTGTTGGTTCTTTACATTCGGCTCATCTATGCAACATCTTATATTACTCCTACTTTCTAGCTTGTAGGATCAAATGCTTCAAAAAGGTGAAGTATAGGAATTACCATACAACGACACTTTCCAGTAGAACAAATTTTATTTTTGGAAGCAAACCACATATTCATTTGCATATTGGCTAATAACTAGTGATGATGTACAAAACTGTTTCGTACGAGATCACAGTCACGAGTGTGATTAATGAGCAATAATGAGCAATCAATGACAATCAAGTATGAAAAATACTAAATAAGGGTAAACACAGGATTTATAGTGGTTCGGTCTCGGATGACCTACATCCATTTTTGGTAATGGCAGCGGTGGCCGGCGTTCTTTATTGATGAATGTGAGTACTCTGGAGAGTTACAGTGATTAAGGAGAGTGAGAGAGAGAGTAGTGTGTGTAAAGGCTTCAGAGGCATGCCCCTAATGTTGAGAGGGCTTACATTATATAGGTAGGGTAAGGCGGTGAGGCGGTGAGAACACTTTTGGTAGGAGTATAGACCTCTTGGTAAGCATACTTTTGGTAGGAATAGATCTCTATCCCGTTATTCTCTCCCACGTGCTCCTATTTAATCGGAGGAAGGCATTGAGCTGGATTTGAGCCTAAGCTTAGAGTTAGAGTGGACTGCACTTGGTCTTGAGTCTGGGCATGGCTAAACTTGCATTGGAGTGACGAAGGGAGAAGAGGACCAAGGGGGAACGTCGTGGGTGGCGCCCACTTGGAGAGCACAAGCTGACGCCCACTCGGGCTTCTCTATAGGCGACATCCCTTTGAGGATCCTCTTGGTTCATTTGGTTCCTTTGAGCTTGTGGATCGACCTAGCTTCGACTCTGGCTAATTGGGCTTTCTCGGTTTATTTTGGTTGGGCTTGGCCCAGTCAAATTCGGGGTCATCATTTGCCCCCCATGCCCCAAGCCTCTGAGTTTTGGTGAGAGTAAGGGATTGTGGGCATGTGTTTCATCTTCGTTAGAGTGAGTTTGAATTTTCTTGCTTCCTCTGGTATCTTTTCATTCCCGGGGATTTACTAAATATTTTAATATTAGACAAAGAATATATATATGCCCACAACATATATATATAAAGTTACACACACACACGCACACACATATATATATATATATAAAGTTACATATATATTTTTAGCCATCCTTTTTGACTTTTTCTCTTTTTTTTTTACTTGGGCGCCAACCAGCCCATTTTCTCTTCTTTTTTATTTTATCTTCACTTGGTCTGGGAGTTTGGGCGCGGCCTCCATGATCAATCTCTTTTTTTTTTTTGCTTGGGTTTCACTTGGGCACCACCCAGCCCAACCCATCTCTCCTTTTTTTTTTTTTTCACTTGGGCGCCAACCAGCCCACTTTTTTTTTTATCTTCACTTGGTCTGGGCGTTTGGGCGCTGCCCAGCCCATTCTCTCCTTTTTTTTTTTTGGCTTTCACTTAGGCGCCAACCAGCTCACTTTCTCTTTTTTTTTCTTCACTTGGCCTGGGCACTGCCTCCATGACCCATCAATTTCCTTTTTTTTGTTGTTTGGCTTTCAATTGGGCGCCGCCCAGTCAACTCTTTCTCTCTCTTTTTTTTTTTGGTCTTCACTTGGCCTGGGCACTGCCTCCATGACCCATATCTTTTTATCTTTTATTTTTTTTGTTGCTTGGCTTTCACTTAGGTGTTGCTCAATTAACTCTCTCTCTCTCTCTTTTTTGGTCTTCACTTGTCCTAGGCGCTGCCTCCATGACCCATCTCTTTCCTTTTTTTTTTGTTGCTTGGCTTTCACTTGGGCGCCACCCAGTCAACTCTCTCTCCTTTTTTTTGGACTGACTTAGGCGTCGCTTTCCCACTCTTTTTTTTGGGAGGGCACCGCCCACTTTATTGCCCTTTTTTTTAGGCCCTTGGCTTGCTGGGCATCGCCCTCCTTGCTCTTTTTTTTTGTTGGGCGGTGGGTCCTTGATACAAAGTGAGGAAGGACTTTGGCGAGGAGTCTATGGGCAGTGTGGACGATGATGCACAAATTGGCCTTTGTGCGAGATCAACAGTCACGAGTGTGATTATGAGAAGTAATAAGCAATCAATGACAACTGAGTATGAAAAACACTAAATAAGGGTAAACACAAGATTTATAGTGGTTTGGTCTTGGATGACCTACGTCCACTTTTGGTAATGGCAGCGGTGGCCGGCGTTTTGTATTGATGAATGTGGATACTCCGGAGAGTTATAGTGCTTAATGAGAGAGAGAGAGAGTAGTATGTGTAAAGACTTCGGAGGCGTGCCCCTAATGTTGAGAGGGCTTATATTATTTAGGTTGGGATTAGATGGTGAGGCGGTGAGCACACTTTTGGTAGGAGTATAGACCTCTTTGGTAAGCACACTTTTGATAGGAATAGATCTCTATCCCGTCATTCTCTCTCACGTGCTCCTATTCAATCGGAGGAATGCCTTGAGCTGGATTTGAGCCTAAGCTTGGAGTTGTAGTAGACTACACTTGGTCTTGAGTCTGGGTATGGCTAGACTTGTATTGGAGTGACGAAGGGAGAAGAGGACCAAGGGGGAACGTCATAGGTGGCGCCCAATTGGAGACAGCATGGGTGACGCCCACTTGGAGAGCACAAGGCAACGCCCACTTGGGCTCCTCCTTAGGCAGCATCCCTTTGAGGATCCTCTTGGTTCATTTGGTTCCTTTGAGCTTGTGGATCGACCCAGCTTCAATTCTGGCTATTTGAGCTTTCTCGGTTTATTTTGGTTGGGCTTGGCCCAGTCAAATTCGGGCTCATCATTTGCCCCTCATGCCCCAAGCCTCTGAGTTTTGGTGAGAGTAAGGAGTTGTGGGCATGTGTTTCATCTTCGTCGGAGTGAGTTTGAATTTTCTTGCTTCCTCCAATATCTTTTCATTCCTTGGGACTCACTAATTTTTTTAATATCAGACAACGAATATATATATATATAACATATATATATATATATATAAAGTTACATACACATTTATATATATATAAAAAGTTACATATATATTTCTAGCCACCCTTTTTGACTTTTTCTCCTTTTTTTATTTCACTTGGGCGCCAACCAGCCCACTTTATCTTTTTTTTTTTATCTTCACTTGGTTTGTGTGTTTGGGCACTGCCTCCATGATCCATCTCTTTTTTTTTCTTGGGTTTTACTTGGGTGCTGCTCAGCCCATTCTCTCCTCTCTTTTTTTTTGGCTTTCATTTGGGCGCCAACCAGCCCCCTTTCTTTTCTTTTGAGGCTTTTCCCAAAGATTGTTCTTCCAAGCTTCTTTGAGAAACCACTCAGCTTAGCTTCTTCAAGAAGCTGTTCAACAAGCTTCCTCAATAAGCTTCAGCAAGGCTTCTTCCAGAAGTTACTATTCTCCCTATAAATAGGGTCTTTCTTCCTTCATTGTTCATTGCACTTTCCACTTTTCATTTCTCTGCTCTTCTAGATCAAAGTAGGTAAATGAGGACTACAGGTTCAAAAGGTGTAGGAGACGAGACGAGAGGAGGCGGCACCCAAGGGGCTGTCATGGGTGGCACCCTAGGTGCTTGTCTAGACGGCACCCAAGGGGCTGCTACGGGGGCCTTGGGCCTTGGCGAGGAGGCGAGGCAAGAAGCTTTTGGAGTGTGATGCGGGTGACATCCATTTTGACCCAAGCAGACGACACCCAGGCTTCGGGTGAAGTCCTTCACGGTGCAGGCAGTGGAGTTGGAGTGTTTGAGCAAAGCGAGAGAAGGATAGGGGCCTCCATGGGCGGCGCCCAGGCTTTGGGTGACACCTCCTTGGGCGGCGCCAAGGGCTTGGGCTGCTCCCCTCTCGCCTTCGGACGCTTGGGTCTTTCTCCTCGTAGTGGTTTTGGTGCAGTTTTAGCGACTAATGAGAGACCCTTTGAGACTATTAGCTCGAGATTGGGTACGAGCAAGGAGTCTTTACTTAGTCATTTGTACATCAAGAGGGACCCAAGGTGCATACGAGCGGCCAAGTGGATCTTCAAAGGAGTCAGATGGCGTTCGTCATGGACTGGGAGGCACCACAGACACTTCAGGCAGCGCCCATGGTGCACTGGGCGGCGCCCCAGGCTATCCAGGAGGTACTTCAGGCATGGTGCAATCGCCCACTCATGGGTCTAGGAAGCAATTGATTATCGATCTGGATATGACTAGCTTTCAAGGTATGTTTCGGTATTATTTTTCTCTTCTATCGTCGCAATTTATTTTTCTTAACAATGGTTTGAATTTGTTTCTTGCTGGTATCCATTCAGGCGAGAGGGAGATAGTTGGTGACCTCGACAGAGGTCCAGGTGGAGGAGGAAGAGGCGACCGTCACAAGGTAGCTTCTATACTCAGCTTATTTGAGCATGATGAGGATATCTCTGACATAGTTACCCGGTATCGTATTCCACCTTCTGTGGCGTGCCGTCGTCCTGAGGCTTACGAGTCTGCGTGTTATGATTCTTCGGGCGAGATGATCGTTTATGAGGGTATGTTGGAGGCGGGCCTTCAGTTCTCTATTCTTGGACCCATATGTCGGGTCTTTGGGCATTTGTCCCTAGTTCCAGGGAGGCTGGGCCCCAATGGTTGGAGGGTGCCCTCTGCATTTTTTGTACTATGGCAGTTGGTCCATAATGCTGTTGTTCCCCCTCCGTTCGAAGAATTTTTTGCTACATATATGCTTCTTGAGAACCCCGTTCCCCACCAGGGGTGGTACCGCTTTTCCCTGAGATCGGGTAAGTTTATTACTGGTCTCACTTCCAATCTTCACAAATGGAAGAGGAAATTCTTTTTTGCTGGAGGAGAGTGAGCTTTTGAATCTGGTATTGACATGGTGCCTACTCGATGGGATATAGTCCCAAATACTAAGCTGGGTGAGGATCTTACCTTCAATTCTTATCTTAATTTTCATGTATGTGTTTTTCATAGTACAACTGTCTTTGTTATATCTTGGCTTAGTTTCTGACTCTCTCTGTATCTTGTTTTCGAATGTCTGTAGATGGCTGCTGCCTTGCTCGGCCTGTTCAATAATACACTGAAGATCGGGGAGGTCGTTAGTGGTCAGGCGAATGAGAGGCAGACACGTGAGGCTACTGAAGAACAGCTTAGGCTTATGCGGCAGGCACAAGAGGATGCCGCAGGACTAGCATAGTAGGCACGAGAGGATGCCGTGAAGTACCAGAGGCTCGAGCTAATAGTCCCAAAAGGTCTCTCATTAGTCGCTGAAACTACACCAAAACCACCACGAGGAAAAAGACCCAAGCGTCTGAAGGCCAGAGGGGAGTTGCCCAAGCCCCTGGCATTGCCCAAGGAGGTGTTACCCAGAGCCTGGGCGCCGCCCATGGAGGCCCCTGTCCTTCCCTCGCTTTGCTCAGACACTCTGACTCTACTGCCTACACCATGAAGGACTTCACCCGAAGCCTGGGCGCGGTCCGCCTGGGTCAAAATGGACGCCGTCCGCATAACACTCCCAAAGCCTCTTGCCTCGCCTCCTCGTCGTTGCTCCTCGCCAAGGCCCAACGTCCCCGTAGCAGCCCCTTGGGCGCTGCCTCCTCTCGCCTCGTCTCCTCCACCTTTTGAACCTCAAGTCCTCATTTACCTACTTTGATCTAGAAGAGAAGAGAAATGAAAAGTGGGAAGTGCAATGAATAATGAAGGAAGAAAGACCCTATTTATAAGGAGAATAGTGGCTTCTTGAAGAAGCCTTGCTGAAGCTTATTAGGGAAACTTGTTGAACAGCTTCTTGAAGAAGCTAAGCTGAATGGCTTCTCAAAGAAGCTTGGAAGAACAATCTTTGGGAAAAGCCTAAAAAAATGAGAAGTGGGGAAAATATGAAGAAGGGGAACAATGACCTCTATTTATCGACAAGGATGTACATAAAAAAAAATTATTTCGATCGATCTCATTGAATTGTGTTAAAACTCAATTTCAGAGAGATAGAAGCATTTTTTGAGAAAATTTGTGGGCCAAACCGCATTCGGCTATTTTTATGTTGTAGATCTCAAAAAAATACCCGGATTAAAAAAAAATTCGTCCCAAATGGACTCCCTAGTGCAAAGTTACCGTCGTTCGAAGATTTGTCGGTTGTTTTCGATTTTTTCAACAACACAACAGTGCCTCTCGCCCATGGGCTCCGCCCACCTCACTGCCTTGGGCGCCGCCCACCTCAGCCTCACCTAGGCCGTCTCGCCCAACAACCAAGCGCACAAGTGTCCTCGCCCAGGCGTTCACTCTAGCGCCTAAGCCAGCAAGACACCCAGGCAGTCTCGCCCAATAGCCTGGCGCCCACGCCCAGCTGCCTGGCACTGCCCAACATCCGTCATGCCATGGGCGCTGCCCTCCTAGCCTCAATGGGTGTCGCTTTCATGGCCTTCCCTGGCGCCACCCCACTAACTCATCTTGCTAGATATGGAAACCTCAACCTTCGTCGACGCCCGCTTGACCCGTCTTGTCTCTGGCCTCGTCTGGCATGAGGGAGCTGCCTATGAGCTATCCGAAAAGGAGACAAATTTCCCATAGCATAGGAGCAAAAAACTCAGGAAGCTAACATCGTTGGAGAGGAAGATAACTCCTACTCACGAAGATGCACATGCCCTCAACCCCTTCCTTCCGCAAGAATCAGAGGCTTGGGGCATGGTGGCAAATGACGAGGCCGAATTTAACTGGGTCAGACCCAATGTAAATAAACCGAGAAGTTCAAGAGAAAGCCCATATCTAGGATGGTTAAGTCCGATGGAAAGGAAGGTACCAAGAGGTCAACACCGAAGGCCCTAAGACCAACCTAGGAACCCTTGGGCACCACCTAGGCTGGTCCCCTTGGGCGCCGCCTATGGCAGCCCTTTAGGCACGGCCCAAGCTGGTCCCTTGGGCGCTGACTTGGGATTGGCCCCTTAGGCACCCTCCTCCTTCGGCCTCTTCACTCAAGTCAAAGACCACTTAGGACTAAGACCACACAAGTCCAAGACCACGCAGGGTCAAGTTCAACCCAGCTAAGAGACCTCCTCCGAGTGAATAGGAGCATGAGGGAGTGAATACCGGAATTGAGAAGATTGAGTCCTACTAAAATAGGACTTACCAAAGTGGTAGAGACCTCCTTTATCACGCCACCGCCTCACCACCTTAACCCTAGTTATATAATGTACACCCTCTCAATAGTAAGGAGAGGCCAAAAAAGCTTTTACACACACTACTCTCTCTCGGACTCGCTCCCTCTCTTTCCTTAAGCACTGTAACTCTCCGAAGTACCCACATTCATTAATAAAAAACGCCATCCGACGCTGCCATTACCAAAAGTAGACGTAAGTCATCCGAGACCGAACCACTATAAATCCTGTGTTTACTCTTATTTACTAATTTTCATACTTGATTGTCATTAATTGCTCATTACTGCTTATTAATCACACTCGTGACTGCTGATCTCGCACGAAATAGTTTTGTGCATCATCAGTTTGGCATCGTCTGTGGGAAAGAGAATAAAATTATCACTTCAAATCATTCTCTCTGTTGAATCAATGGCCATCACTACCAGATCCATGAACTAGCCTAAGGATAACTAACCAAGAGATGAAGAGTTTGCTCCTCCACCAACCAATCCTGCCCCAAGTACGCAGCAGATGCTGGAGATCATGTAAGAACTTGTGGCCTAGGACCAACAGATCCTTCAACTCATGCTCACCGGACAAGGAGGTGCACAACCTGGAGGGCCACAAGGAACTCCACACCCTGGACGTCAAGGAGCTCCACACCCTGCTACTCCCTATCTAGGCTCCAATGCAGGTCTGGACGCCCATTTTGGAGTCTCCTTGGGCGCCCCACATAAGGGAGCTCATAATGATCCACTTCCTCCTCCTCCTCCTCCTCCTGCATCCCATGTTGGAGACCTTCATCTCCAAGAGGATGAGGGTGAAAACTAAAGCATGGAGCATGAGAGTCATTTTCATGAACATCCCAGAAAAGTCCCCAATCTTTGGGACGAGAAAATCAAGGAAGTACAAAATCAACTGGGAAATGTCTTCAACGCCATGAAGGCACAGGGGCCCGAGACAGTGGATTACCTAGTTAGAAAAACTGACACGCCTTTCAAACCTGATGTGGTCAATTATCCTATCCCTTAAAAGTTTAAAATGCCATTTGTGGAGACCTTTGACCGAACGAAGGATCCACTAGACCATCTAGAGACATACAAAACTCTAATGCAGCTTCACAATGTCCCTAACGAGATCATGTGTAGAGCATTTCCAACCACCCTGAAGGGATTCGTCGGGCAATGGTTCGCCAAGCTTTCCCCAGCTACCATTGCCTCCTTTGTTGAGCTGTACAGGTCTTTCGTGTCGCACTTTATCGAAGGGCGCCGCCACCAGAAGCCAATCACCCACCTGCTCAGCATAAAACAGGACCAAGATAAGAGTCTAAGGAGCTACCTCACTCGTTTTAACGAGGAGATCCTCCAAGTTGAAGAGTCTGATGACAAGGTCACCATGATCGCCTTTTTAGGAGGCCTCTACTCATTAAATTTCCTCTTTTCAGTAATTAAATGACCACCAAAGAGCATGCCAAAATTATTGGCAAAAGCACAAAGATACATAAATGTTGAGGAAATCAACAAGTCTAGGCGAGTAGAATCATCTCGCCAGTGGCCACAAACTTGATCTATCTCCAGCTTAACGGCTTTTTCACATGTCATAAAAAAAAGTGTGGCCTCTGCATTGCTCTTAAGCAGACAACCTCTCTACACCTTAGCTGCTCTCTTATGGGTCGCCAAAAGTTTGGCATCTGCACTGCTCTTAAATAGGCAGCCTTTCTCCAGCTTAGTGGCTCTTTCACGGGTCGCCAAAAACTTGGCATCTACACTGCTCTTAAGCAGACTACATCTCTCCATCTTAGCGATTCTCTCATGGGTCGCCAAAAGCTTGGCATCTGTACTGCTCTTTAGCAGGCAGCCTGTCTCCAACTTAGCAGCTCTCTTATGGGTCGTCAAAAGCTTGACATTTGCACTGCTCTTAAGCAGACAGTCTATCTCCAGCTTAGCGGTTCTCTCACGGGTCGCCAAAAATGCTTGGTGTCAAAAGGTGTAGCTTTCTCACGAGCAATCGTCAAACTCTATCCTTGCTCTCGTGCAAGCAACCTACCCCCTCTCTCCAGGTAATTATGTTACATATTTTAACGTTTTGAATAACATTATTTTTGCCATCTCTAGGTAGGTTCGCTTAACTCAGGTCGTTTGCAACCCGAATGACTATATTAGATCGACATAATCAGTTGCCTAGCCACTCAGATCAGCGTACCCAGTTGCCTGGCCGCCCAAACCAACTGTTTGGCTACACAGATCAGCGTACCAGTTGCCTAGCTACCCAAATCAGTTGCCTGGCCTTATCGCCCAAGGCAGCCCCTGTTCGCGCCCATCAAGCGCCCTACCCTCCTATCTAGGCGACTAGGGTGCACTTCTAGGCGCCCAGCTTGAACCTCCAGGTGACCAAACTGCACCTCCAAGTCCACAGGTTGCACCTCCAGGCGCTCAGCCTGCACCTTCAGGCGACCAGAATGCACCTCCTGGCGACTAGGCTGCACATGTAGTCCCCAAGCTGCACCTGCAGGCGCCTGACCTGCACCTCCAATTGCACCTCTAAGTGCCCAACGTGAACCTCCAGGTGATCAGGTTGCACCTCCAGGCACTCAGCCCGCACCTTCAGGCGACCAGGCTGCACCTCCAGGTGACTAGGCTGCACCTCTAGGCACCCAAGCTGCACTTACAGGCGCCCGGCCTGCACCTCCAGCTGCACTTCCAGACGCCCAGCCTGCACCTCCAAGTGCTCAAGCTGCATTACTAGGCACCTATCCTGCACCTGTAGGCACCCAAGTTACACCTGCAGGCACCCAACCTGCACCTGCAACTTCACCTCCAAGCCCTCAGTCTGCACCTTCAAGTGCCCAAGCTGCACTTGCAGGCGCCCGACCTACACCTCCAAATGATCAGGTTGTACCTCCAGGGGCCCAAGCTGCACCTCCAGGCACCCAGGCTGTATCTCCAGGCGTCCAGGACACTTCCAGCTCGCCCAAAGGTTCGCCTGTTCGCCCAAATCGCGCCCCTAGTTTTCTGCTCAAAATTTTGACCGTAACTTTTGCTCCGTTGTTTCAAATGAGGCTTATAATATATCAAATCGAAGCTCTCAGCGAGCCCTACAATACTCACAACCTAAGGTTGTGACATGCCCGGAACAATACCTACTCGCCCCTCACCAATTTGGATAACCCACCTTCATGTCGCCTCTTCTGCACGCCTATTTGAGCTAGCCAGCCAGCACCTTCAACACCCAGGTCGGTGTCTTCGGCACCCAACCAGACCTTTTCCTAAAGTGGCTCCCACCATCTCCAACTTCTTGCCCGTTTGCTTTGCTCGCCCACCGAAGGGGCAGCTTGCCTAAAGGCCTAGACAGCACCCCTACTTGCCTGCACGCCCATGAAGCCGCTGCCCAGCCTGCCTGCCTGTCTCTCAGCTTTTCCTTCTTCATTGAGCAGTATCCAAGGCTCCCCATGTCCAATTTCTCCTTCAATCCCTAACCTAAGGTCTCAAAAAATTACAAGAAGGAGACTCCACCACCCAAAGCTCAAGATTCAAACTAATGCCCCATTCTCCAAGTTTCCTTGGACACTGGGCATTAGGGGGTAAATGATGGGTCAAGCCCAAGTGGCCCAATCCATATGGAAAACCCACCAAGCTTGCTCAATACAAGTCCAGAGACAAGACGAAGTCCAATACAGCTGAGAGTCCTCCTCTGACTGAATAGGAGCACGAGGGAGATCACAACCTACTATAACTGCACTTACCAAAATGGTGGAAGACCTCTCCCTCACGTCACCGCCTCACCTCCTTACCCTAGCTATATAGTGTAAGCCCTCTTAACATTGAGAGGTACGCCTTTGAAACCTACACACATCCCCTATTCTTATGGCTCTATCTCTCTCTTTCTCCCTCCCCTAAAGTATTGTAACACACCTGGAGTTATTCTTCTGGCAACTATTATTCGTCAATAAAGAAAACCGGCCACCGCTGCCAATTCCGAGAGTGGACGTAGATCACCCGAACCGAACCACTATAAATCTTTGGGTTGATCTATTATTTACTGCTTTGCTATTGATTATTCGTTAATTGCTCATTAATCACACTCTTACACATACTTGACTGTTGATCTTGTACAAGACAATTTTGTGCATCATCAATTTGGCACCGTCTGTGGGAATCGAAGAAAATTCTCACTTCAAATCATTCTTTCTGTTGAATCAATAGCCATCACTACCAGATCCATGAACCAACCTAAGGATAACCAACCAAGAGAGGAGGAGGTTGCTCCTCCACCAACTAATCCTACCCCAAGTACGCAGCAGATGCTGGAGACCATGCAAGAACTTGTGGCCCAGAACTAGCAGATCCTTCAACTCATGTTCACCATATAAGGAGGAGCATAACTTGAAGGGCCACAAAGAACACCACACCCTGGACATCAAGGAACGTCACACCCTACTGCTCCCTATTTAGGAGCCCATGCAGGTCTGGACTCCCACTTTGGAGTCCCCTTAGATGCCTCACATAGGGGAGCTCATCATGATCCATCTCCTCCTCCTCCTGCATCCCATGGTGGAGACCCTCATCTCCAAAAGGATGAGGGTAAAAACTAGAGTATGGAGCATGTGAGTCATTTTCATAATCATCCCAGAGAAGCCCCCAATCATTGGGACGAGAAAATCAAAGAAGTACAAAATCAACTGGGTGATGTCTTTAATGCCATGAAGGCACAGGGGCCTGAGACAGTGGACCACCTGGTTAGACGAACTGACACGCCTTTCAAACCTGATGTGGCCAACTACCCTCTCCCTCAAAAGTTTAAAATGCCATATGTGAAAACCTTTGACAGAATGAAGGATCCACTAGACCATCTAGAGACTTATAAAACTCTAATGCAGCTGCACAATGTCCCTGACGAGATCATGTGCAGGGCATTTCCAACCACCCTGAAGGGATCTACCCGGTAATGGTTCGCCAAGCTTTCCCCAGCTTCCATTGCCTCCTTTGCTGAGCTGTGAAGGTCCTACATGTCGTAGTTTATCGGAGGGCCCGGCCACCAGAAGCCAGTCACCCACTTGCTCTGTATAAAGCAAGACCGAGACGAGAGTCTAAGGAGTTACCTCACTCGTTTTAACGAGTAGGTCCTCTAAATTGAAGAGTCTGATAACAAGGTCACCATGACCACCTTTCTGGGAGGCCTCCGCTCATCAAATTTTCTCTTTTAAGTGATTAAGCGACCACCAAAAAGTATGCCAAAATTATTGGCAAAAGCACAAAGATACATGAATGCTGAGGAAATTAACAAGTCCAAACGAGAAGAATCATCTCGCCAGTCTCCAAAAGCTTGGCATCTACACTGCTCTTAAGAAGGCAGCCTGTCTCCAGCTTAGAGACTCTCTCACGGGTCGTCAAAATCTTGGCATCTGCACTGCTCTTAAGCAGACAACCTATCTCCTGCTTAGCGACTATCTTAAGGGTCTCCAAAAGCTTGGCATCTACACTACTCTTAAGCAGACAACGTTTCTCCAGCTTAGCGGCTCTCTTACGGGTCGCTAAAAGCTTGGCATTTGCATTGCTCTTAAGTATTTCTCCAGTTTAGTGACTTTCTCACGGGTCACCAAAAGCTTGGCATCTGCACTACTCTTAAGCAGACAACTTGTCTCTAGCTTAGCGGCTCTCTCACGGGTCACCAAAAGCTTGACATCTGTACTGCTCTTAAGCAGACAACATATCTCCAGCTTAGCGGCTCTCTCACGGGTCACCAAAAAACTTGGTGTCAAAAGGTGTAGCTCTCTCTCACGAGCAATCCTCAAACTCTATCTTTGCTCTAATGCAAGCAACCTACCCCTCTCTCTAGGTAATTATGTTAAATATTTAATGTTTTGAATAACATTATTTTTGGCCATCTCTAGGTAGGTTCTCGAAACTCAGGTCGTTTGCAAGCCAAGTAACTACATTAGATCGGCATAACCAGTTCCCTAGCCACTCAAATCAGTGTACCCACTTGTCTGGCCTTATCGCCAAAGATAGCCCCTATTTACGTCCATCAGATGCCCAACCCTCATTTCAGGCGTTCAGGCTGCACCTCCAAACGCTCAGGCTACACCTCCAGGCGACGCACCTCCAGGTGCCCTGCTTGCACCTCCAGACACCCAGCCTGCACCTCTACGCGCCCAAGTTGCACCTCCAGGCCCCCAGGCTGCACCTTTAGGCGCCCAAGCTGCATTTTTAGGCGCCTATCCTGCACCTCCAGACACCTAGCCTGCACTTCCAGGCCATCGGGCTGCACCTCCAGGTGCCCAAGCTGGACACTTGGAGGTGCAAGCCTAGAGGTGCAGCTTGGGCGATCTGGAGGTGCAGGCTAGGTGTCTGGAGGTGCAGCTTGGTCGCTTAGAGGTGCAGGCTTGACGCTTGGAGGTTGGGCGCTTGGAGGTAAAACTTAGTCGCCTGGAGGGGCAGCTTGGGCGAACTGGAGGTGCAAGCTGGGTGTCTGGAGGTACAGCGTAGTCGCTTAGAGGTGCAGCTTGGGCGCCTGAAAGGGCAACTTGGGCGAGCTAGAGGTACATGCTAGGCGTCTGGAGGTGCAGCTTAGTCGCCTGGAGGTGTTGGCTGGACGTTTAGAGGTGCAGGCTTAGCGTCTTGAGGGGCAGGCTGGTCGCCTGGAGGTACAACCTAGGAGCCTAGATGTGCAGCCTGGGCGAGCTAGAGGTGCAGGCTGGGCACCTGGAGGTGTAGGCTGGGCGCCTGGAGGGGACCTCTAGGCACTAGGGAAGGTCTGGTTTGGATAGCTAGGTATGTTGATTTGAGCCTGAGTTTCGAGATCCTGTCTAGAGATGACAAAAATAATATTATTCCAAACATTAAAATTATTTAACATAATTACCTGGAGAGAGGGGTAGGCTGCTTGTGCTAGGGCAAAGACAACTTGAGGATTGCTCGTGATAGAGCTACACCTTTTGAGAATGATCTTTTGGCGACCCGTGAGAGAGTCCTTAAGCTTGAGGTATAAGTTGCTTATTTGAGAACAGTACAAAAACCAAGCTTTTGGTGACTTACGATAGAGCCGCTAAGCTGGATATTTGGATGCCTGTTTAAAAATAGTGCGGAGGTCAAGCTTTTGATATGTAGACTACCTGTTTGAGAACAGTGTAGATGCCAAACTTTTGATATGTAGACTGCCTATTTGAGAACATTGCAGCGGCCAAGCTTTTGACGACTCGTGAGAGAGCTGTTAAGCTGGATATACGGGTTGCCTATTTGAGAATAGTGTAAAGACCAAGCTTTTGGGCGACCCGTGAGAGAGCCGCTAAGCTGGATATAGACTGTCTGCTTAAGAACAATGCAGAGGTGGGTCAAGCTCTTGGTGATCTGCGAGATGATTCACCTTGCCTAGACTTGTTGATTGCCTTAGCATTCATATATTTTTTAGCCTAGTCATTTTGTCATATTGCTCATCAACTTGGAATACCTCCTCGTTAAAATGAGTGAGGTAGCTCTTCAGGCTCTCCTCTCGGTCATGCTTTATACTAAATAGGTGGGTCACAAGCCTTTGGTGGATCATCAGGCTGTGCCACAAAGGATGTGCTTAGTTCGGCGAATAAGGCAATAGAAGCTGGGGAAAGCTTGGCGAACCATTGCCGGGTGGATCCCTTCAGGGTGGTTGAAAATGCCCTACACATGATCTCATCTGGGATATTGTGTGACTGCATTAGAGTTTTGTAAGTCTCTAGATGGTCTAGTGGATCTTTCGTTCCATCAAAGGTCTCCACGGATGACATTTTAAACTTTTAAGGGAGAGGGTAGTTGGCCACATCAGGTTTGAAAAGCGTGTTAGTTCGTCTAATCAGGTAGTCCACTGTCTCGAGCCCCTGTGCCTTCATAGTGTTGAAGACATCGCCCAATTAATTTTGTACTTCCTTGATTTTCTCATCCCAATGATTGGGGACTGGAGATGTAGCCTGGGCGCCTGGAGGTGTATCATCAGGCTGAGGTGCATGCAGTTTAACCACACTGCTTGATCCTTGATTGCCAAGCTACTCTCTTGCTTGTATTCATACAATGATCCTTGGTAGACGGCAACCACGTTGCTTGGTAGACGGCAACCACGCTGCTTGGTAAACGACGTCATCAGTAGGTTGGTCTAAGACTCTACTGAGTTTAACCACGTGGTCGTGGGTTTGATTCTGACAGACGACGCTAAACTGATGATGCGTAAAATTATTTTCGTGCAAAATCAACAGTCAAGAATGTGTAAGAGTGTGATTAATGAGCAATTAACGAACAATCAATGGCAATCAATAATAAAATAGTAAATAATAGATTAATACAGAGATTTATAGTGGTTCAGTCCGGGTGACCTACGTCTACTCTCGAGAATGACAGCGGTGGTCTGGTGCTCTTTATTGATGAATAATAGTCACCAGAGAGTTTACTCTAGAGAGTTACAATGCTTTGAGGGAGAGAGAGATGTGTGTGATCTCAAGGTGTAGAGGTCTCAAGGAAGTGATCATCCTGCCCCTTCATGTGGAGAGGGAGAGGGAGAGAGCCCTAGATACAGGGGATATATGTAGGTTTTGGAGGCGCCCAAGGTGGAGAGGGTGAGACCCCTCGTCTAGACGACATCATGGGAGAGTCCAAGGTGGAGAGGGCAAAACCCCCCTTATCTGGACGACATCATGGGGCCCCGAAGGAGGAGAGAGCGAGGCTAGCACCGAAGGTGGAGAGGGCGGGAGCCTTTTGACTTTTTGTTTACCTTGTTGTTGTTAGGTTGTAGGTTGTTTGAGATGAAAACAAAACAATTAATAATTTTGCAAAATTTTATTTCATAAACTAATGAACAACAAAATAAATCAATTGCAGCAATGAAAGATAGGCAAAATTCTCAGGTGTTCAGTGTCCCATAGGTGGGCGAAGGTTTTCCTAGCGGAGTCCGAGTCAATTCCTCCTCCTAACCCTCAGGAGATCGTTTGGATTTCTTTAAGGGGTCGTTGGTATTCTCCGTCATCCCAGTCCCGACCAGGTGGTGGGGTCTGTCCTCTGCCAGCAACGTACTGCCTCAACTGACCATGTTGTATAAGCTCCTCGATTTGCCTTTTGAGCTCATAGCAATCATTTGTGTCGTGGCCATGGTCACGGTGGAAGCGATAATACCTACTGTGATTTTTGCGGTTTGGGGCAGACTTCATTTTTCAGGGCCAGCGGAGCGTAGGGTCATCCTATATCAGAAGTAGGATGTGCTCCACTGAGGCGTTGAATGACATGAAAGGTTGTTGGTCTCTCGGGGGATGCGGACTGAGACAATTCTTGACAAAGACTCTCTCGATTCTCTGTATTTTGTTCTCTGCCTCCGACTTGTCTTCGCGGGTGTCTTTCCTCTTCTCCCTTCCTTGGGAGGACTCATCTCGACGGGCCTTGGTGACGTCCTCAGCATTCATGTACTTCTATGACCTTGACAGTAGCTCGGGCATGCTAGAAGGAGGCTTCTTGAGTACGGAGAACATGAAGTTGGAGGTACGAAGACCAGCGATAAAGGCAGCGAGGGCTACCTTATCCTCTAGCTACTCAATCTGGAAGGCCTCCTCATTGAAGCGGGTGAAGTAGTCTCTGAGGATTTTATCCCTATCCTATTTGATGGTGAGCAGGTGGGTCACTGCTATCTGATGTCGGCGTCCCCCAATAAAATGAGAGACGAAAGACCTACTGAGTTCTGCAGAAGAGTGGATGGAGGAGGGTCTGATCTTGGAGAACCAGTGACATGTGGACCCTTTAAGGGTGGTAGGGAAGGCCCTACACATGATCTCTTCAGGCACGTTATGGAGTTGCATGAAGGATTTGTAGGTGTCCAAGTGGTCGAGGGGGTCTCTAGAACCGTCGAAGATCTCGATGGTAGGCATCTTGAACTTCGAGAGCAGGGGGAAATTGACAATATCAGCTACAAAGGGTGTATCGGTAAGTCTTACCAGATAGTCTACAATTTTCTACGCCTGTGCCTGGATGGTGTTGAGGGCATCACCAAGTTGGTTTTGCACATCTCTGATCTTCTCGTCCCATTGGTTGGGTACGTCCTCCGTTGGGTAGTGGTACTGGCTCCCATGGTCACCATATTGACTTTCTCCTTCGTCCTCCTGCGCAGGCACGTGCGGAGGGGGGACTCTTGAACTTCTTGCACGCTGAGGAGGGACTGGGCGAGGTGCGCCCTGGTGTGGCCTTGGGGCGTTCTGGCGAGGACCCCCATGGTGAGGGGCTGCTTGATGTTCAGAAAGGATAGGTTGTGGCTCCTCTACTGTTGGAAGGAATAGGGCTCCTCCCACATGTGTGACAGGTTGAGGGGTGACCCCTAGTTAGGTGAGCATCAATTGAATGAGTTGTTAGCTCTGCTTTACTAGCGACTGCATGGTCTGTAAAAGCTGTTGTCCAACGACAGGGGTCGTCGTAGCAGACGGCTCTGAAGGTGCAAGGGGAGGAGGAGCCTCCTCCCGGTGTGCTGGGTTGTCGTCTTCTGGCTGTTAAGACATCGACCTGGTCACGATTGCCATGGATTGCAACAGGGTTGAAAAGTAGTAGAAACTCAGCCGTTCCCACAGATGGCGCCAAACTGATGATGTACAAAACTGTTTCGTGCAAGATCAACAGTAATGAGTGTGATTAATGAGCAGTAATGAGCAATCAATAACAATCAAGTATGAAAAACAGTAAATAAGGATAAATACAGGATTTATAGTAGTTCGGTCTCGGATGACCTACGTCCACTTTTGGTAATGGCAGTGGTGGCCGACTTTTTTATTGATGAATGTGGGTACTCCAGAGAGTTACAATGCTTAGGGACAGAGAAAGAGAGTCTAAGAGAGAGTAGTGTGTAAAGGTTTCGGAGACGTACCCCTAATGTTGAGAGGGCATACATTATATAGGTAGGGTAAGGCGGTGAGCACACTTTTAGTAGGAGTATAAACCTCTTTGGTAAGCACGCTTTTGGTAGGAATAGATCTCTATCTCGTCATTCTCTCCCACGTGCTCCTATTCAATCGGAGGAAGGCCTTGAGCTAGATTTGAGCCTAAGCTTAGAGTTGGAGTGGAGTGCACTTGGTCTTGAGTTTGGGCGTGGCTAGACTTGCATTAGAGTGACGAAGGGAGAAGAGGACCAAGGGGGAACGTCATAGGTGGCTCCCACTTGGAGACAGCATGGGTGACTCCCACTTGGAGAGCACAAGGCAATGCCCACTTGGGCTCCTCCTTGGGCGGTGCCTCTTTGAGGATCCTCTTAATTCATTTGGTTCCTTTGGACTCGTGGGTCGACCCAGCTTCGATTCTGGCTATTTGGGCTTTCTCGGTTTGTGACGCCCCAAAATCTGGGGGTCCGTTGATTACCCATCAACCCGCGGAATACCTATAGATACCGAGTAACTTGATATCATACCGTTATGCCCCATTTATCGGGCTCCATAACTTAACGAAATTTGGGTAGAGTCTCCTTTGTACGGGGAGCTCTACCCAATACCCAACCTGTGCAATAGAACTTCACATGACCCATCCGAGACCCAAAATCAAATAATGACCGCACCGTGTCTATTTATAAGTAAACATTGGCCACACCGGGTCCAATTATCCATATTTATATTAAACATGCAAGATTATATTAAAAACAGTTTATACGAGTTCGATTACAATTCTTTTACGCATTACATGTCCAAAATATAGTTTTCAATATGTAACTACACAAAACATTAAGTAAAGCCACGTGCAGCTTTCTTCATCTATGAGGACCCAAATGGGAGCTGTCCGCCGACACATACTCCGCACCTAAAATATTTTCCCGTATAGGGTGAGCCAACGTCCAGTAAAGTAACTCCTACCGAGGCTACTCCTCACTCTTGATACACATGGAGTGCACACATGCAACAATCATAAATTTTCATTCATTCCAATAAGAAATGTCATTCAATGTTGGAATATTACTATGCCATGCCATGAAATGAGATGAGACTCAATCATGTACTATGCCCCGAGTTTTCACTGACTCTCATCACACAATATAATGTCAATGCATGATAAAACCGTCGTTGATGATACACATCAATGACTACTTTTTTAATCAAAGTCATGTGTCTTTATTTGGGTAACGGATTTTTGGTGTCACACCACCGGCTCTGCACACCAAAACACTTTTCTGGAGTTTCACCACCGGCAAGTGTCTGAACCAATACGGGTTTTGCACCTGAGGGAGAATCTAGCCCTGCTTACTACACCCGACACAAGTTTTTCTTTCATGCAACCATGTGACTCAGTCGGAATTTCAACCCAACATTCCTGAGCCCACCCATCAATCACCAAGAATGGTGTTGATCCAACACATGGACACATACCCATACTCATGCTAATTGCCCATGAATGCTATGTTCTGTGCAAATGCAATGAAATGTACCATTGCACACCTTTCACATGTTCAATATGCAATGAATGTCTTATGAACATTTTCAACATAAATCAATATATCCATGGTAAATCATATCAAAAAACCACATCCACATGAAACTAACATATTAGCAACATATCCATTCAACACTAGACTTAAGCATGCTATACATAGTCATGTGTCACATACTTTAATTTTCACTAGACATTTAACAAACACCTTCAAGACAATCACCATGTTATCACATAATCATGTCACTAAACCATTTCATTCCTATGACAAGACTCAATGTACACACATAGCACCTTACCATATAAACACATAACATAAAATCAAATTCCAAGGTTCCAAGAATGACACAAGGAACCTTTATATCTCCAAATTCAAACTAGAACTTGAATTCCACCATCGTTTACCCCCATTTCCATAATTATATGTAAGTAAACCATATAGTTCTACACACACATACCACCCATATAACACCATAGGTGATAATTAATCCCAAGTAGAAAAAACCATACCTTTTAAAGCGTAAGATGAAGACTAGAGCTTCAAAGATTTAAGAACACCTCAAGATCCTTGATTTCTCTAAAATTCACACTTGGGATCTTTGGTGAAATCCTTCATTCTTAGTACGTACGCGTAGCCCTCGTCGAGAAGATGAATTTTGACTCTTGGTTCGACGAATTCTAACCGATGGAACTCCCAGAATCGAAGCAGGAAGGTTGAAGTTGGAATTTTTTCTTCCCTTATCTCATGGCCGGCTGCTTACAACTAAAGAGAGGATATTTTCTTGTCCAAAAAGCTGATTTAAGAGGGTATTTATAGGCACAAATGTGTGGTCCATATCGCACCGCATATTTTTGAATTTCGGGTCCGTTTTTCGTCTCAAAATGATTCATTATACCTCGGATTAAGTTTAAATTAATTTTATTTTAACTTTAATTTAATTTTAAGGAAATTTTTAAAAATTTATTTTTAGGGACCTTTAAAATGTCATTCACCACACAGTCGCTTCAAACGATGTGCAAAAATCCGACTATCTCAGAATTTGACGAAATTTGACAGGGTGATTAAATTTTGCGATACGAATCCAACGGCGAAGTTCGTTTCCTTATTCGAGGTTTAGAGAATGAGTATCTCAAATAAGCATTAGGATGATAAATGACCATTTTGCTCTTATGCACAAAAAATTTAAATTTGTCCGAGTTTTACACGGTTTATTTTGGTTGGGCTTGGCCCAGTCAAATTCGGGCTCATCAACTAGAATTCTAAAATCCATTTAGGAGAGACCAGTTTACGAAATGTAATATACCTAAAATAGCATCGACCCTACCCAAGACAAGAAATGTGCCTCAAATTCCTTCGCGTCGTTTTCGTTAGAAGCACTAATCATAACATATACAAACGCCTAGTATCCATAGCAAATATAATTTACCAACTTCTCTTTAAAGAAACAAAATTTGAAAATGGTGACCAACGCAATGATCATATGTAGAAAAATATTTTAAAGAGTGGATAAACAACAATTCTTTCCACATGAAACCTAAGAGATCCCCAACTTTCAATTTTAAATGCACAAGTATATAGAAATAAAGGAAAAGGAGAATGCAAGAAAGTACTTGAAAAAGTGATGACCAAAAAATGGGATACCATGGAGGGAATACATTTTGGAAATTTCAACCCCCAAAACAAAATATAACTTCAGACACCCATGAAGCACATAAAAGTGCATGTAAAGTGGATGTGACATGACACTGACACAACCAAGACATGCTACATATGTGTATTTTATGTAAAATTGAATAGTTTGTCAATATACAATGAAAAACAGATACTTACACAATATAAGAAAACGATTATTTTATAGTAAGTAACTCACATAACTAGTTTGACCAAAAAAAAAATCACATAACTAGTAACCTAACATGAATCTTTAGACTAATGGACCATAATAGTTAATCATCATCCCTTCTTGGGGAAATGTGTAGCAAGCGTACATAAAGATACTAACCCAAAAAATCATATTATTTTTTCATGATATAAGTCAAACGTGTGTAAAACCACCAAGTTTTGAAATAACATGTTAGTCATCAAGTGTCGGTCATATGTTTATTCTTTCTTCATTGACGCAACCCAAGAATTGGGAAGAGGGAGGGCGGGGGCAATTGCCCCCAGTGTAATTTCAAAAGGTTTTGAAGTTAGTTTAAAATTTTGAGGAATTTTCATTTTTTAAAAACTTGCCACCATTAGAATATTTCTAAAGATTTTAGTAAGAGTCATTTATAAATGAAAAACTTAGATTTAAACTTTGCTCATGCCAAACTTTAGTCACTAGTTCTTTTTCTTTCATATGTAACGACATGTCAATTCACCAACTCAATGCTCACCTAATTTTGATTAGTCCAATATGAATTTTTATACTTTTATCGATTATTCAAGTCTGAATTTGTTCTATCATATTTCATGGACTCAAAATTGGATATACATATATTTGATCTACGTATTATCCATTTTATATGACAATATAATTAAGCAGTCATGTGATGAATTTGAATTGAAATTAAAATGCAATTGTAGAAATTTAAATCTTGGTTAAGTCGCAGATCAAATTGAGTTTTCAATTAGGTTTCTAATATTTTATGAATTTGGATATGGCAAAGGCTTCACTCTCTAGGAAGCTTCCCCATCTTAGAGAAGGGATCATGGTACAAATGAATTTTCTTTTCCTAAAACTTATACCAGGGGTGTTAAGAGGGAGAAAGAAGAGTAAGGCAACAATATTTCCAAGATACTCAACAGAGAGAGAAGTAGGACTTGTGTATTAAATGTAGGTTTGTTATTTCTTTATAATGGATAATGGACACGACCAAAAGAGCATTGAACATGTGTCCGACACTACAAGAATTTAGGGTTTTTGCATCACTTTTTTTTTGCAACGGAATATTTACAGTGGTAATTTTTTTTTTGTAACTGTTCTGATGCTGATGTTTAAAATGGTATATATGCAATAGGAAATCGTTGCTGTGGCAAAAAGTAAAATTATTTATTTTATTTTTTTATCTTTTTGCATTGATTTTTTTGTCTATTTTAAATGCCTAAACTAAAACGACGTTTTGTTAGTTTTAATTATCAAAATGACGTCGTGTAATACAATTGATTATTAAAAAGGGTAAATTATATTAATACTACCTAAACTTTGTTTCTGAAACACATTACATTGACATCCTCCAAATTTTTTATGCGTATAATAACATATAGATCCCTACCATTAAAAGCTGTTTGAAACACCGTCAAACTTTGATTATATTACCATATTTTAAGAATTGAATTCTCAAAGTACCCTTATAAAAATAATTTAAACCAACCCACTTAAGTCGCTTAATTTTTTCAAAAGTCGGTTGTTACTAAGAGGGGCTGTCAATGTAGTATTTTATACCTGAGGGGATCTGTGTCTTTAGTGATAAAGTTCAGAGGGTGTAGATGTAATTTACGTATCTGATTATTAGTCGCATAACAGCTCCCTTCACACGTCTCCTCCTTTTTCTCCAACTACATATGATTCTTCACTCTCTCTCCCTCTATCTCTAAAATCGAGCAAGCCAAGAAATCGAAATCAAATCAGCCATTCCAAATCAAAGTAAATCTGGTGAGCCGCCCAACAACGATCGAGCATAATAAGTATAAGAAGGTCCATAGGGTCTCTCCATTGCCAGAGAAAGACGACGACAAGAACAAAAAGAAAGAGAACGATCTTGAGGTATCTCTCTCTTTCATCTTCTACGACTCTTCTTCCCCTTTTCTCTTTTACACTAGTTGTCACATCCAACAACCATTCATAGCCCTAAACCCAGCTCGGCCACCATGTGTTCGACAAAATTTCTCAAAGAGTTTCCTATCTCTTCTCTCACAAAGCACACGCACAAAAATTGATTAACTCTCTTAATTTTTGGTGTTGATATTTCTGATCCAAAGATGTTGGAATAACACAAAAAAGGGTGAAAAAAGGGAACCAAACTAAACCGGCGGTACGTGAAGAATTTAGTGAACCAGCTGAAATGACTGCATCTGGAGGCACAACATTGTGCTTTGAGAAAACATCAACACGTCGAGGAATCGATTCATCCTTCCGTTCTTTATGCCCAAGCCTATAATCAGCACATAAAGTAGATACATTCATGATAATAAGACAACAAAAAGGTGGTGGTGTTTTTATTATTATATCTATGAAATTAATGTATATATGTAATTGATAAATATAATATATGCATATATATATTAAAAGATATTTTCATATAATAAAATAGTTCGTACTTTAAATTTTATCTCAGTCATATTTTTCCCCTCAAAATCACCACCAATCACTTACCTTACTCATAGTCAAGTCGCATCACTCATTTTATAACATGCTTAATCATTTATATATTTTCTTCTTAAAAATATCACATCACTCATTTTTGTCATATTTTTAATTATTTAATATTTAATTAATTTATATTTAATATAATTTTTATTTCAAACATTATTCATATACAATAGTATACACATGTTAAAAAAATTTAATATAGTGGGATCGATTTTTTGAGTGCTTGAATTTTATATTTTATCGTGTCTTCAGACACGAAGTATAACTAGTAGACAAAAACATACATTTCAACACATATAATTAACTTTTCATCCAATTTTTCTCTCAATTTTTCAGAAATTGATTTTGGTGCACAACCACTTTTTCATTCTTTATGTTTTTTTTTTATCAAATATGATATATTTTTAATTTTTTTTAATTTTTGTCATTCTAATTTTTCATCTTTCCATTTTTTGTATTGTACCAAAAGAAGCCTTGGGGAGAAGAAGGATTGGATTGAAGGGCGGGTTGGAGTTGAATTTGTGTTGATAATGTTGTGAATGGGTTAAGCCTTAGTTGACCTACCCGGTCCGAATTGCACCCTGTCTCACTAGCGGCTACACTGATCTATCACGCATCAAAACCCTAGCAGCTCTTGTGCTAGTTCTTTCCCACCTCCGATGCTTTTCTTTGCCTCTCGAATCCAACACCATTAACCCATGGAGGTTTTCTCTTTCTCTCACTGTGTTGGAGATTTTCTTGCTTGATTTCAGAATGAGATTGAACAAATGTGAATATTTTCTTTCACAAACCTTTTCGATTACTTGGTGGTTCTTGAGAAATTGACCATTTATTTTGCTAAAACAGAAATTGATAAATTAACCAGGAACAAATGGAGTCGCATGCGGGCATGAAGTGTGTACCAGATACGTGGAGGTAAAATAGTGTTCACTTGCCTGAGTACTTTTTTAGGATTATTGATCAACGGTTACGAAAAAGTGTACCATGAAGTGATTAGCGTGTTGTTCAAATTTTTTTAACTTACAGTGGTAGTTAGAAGAAAAATCACTGCAATTATATGTTGGGTTGATCATGATATTTTTGGATTTATGTCTTTTTGGATGTTTGAATTGACCAATCGTGTCAGTTTTTTCATGTAACCAAGTTAGGTTGATTTGGTGTTTTGGAAATATGAATCATCCTATGCAGACTCTTAATTTTCTTTTCTTTGTTTCTTCTTGTTCAATTTGAAAATTCATTTCTCATGGTCACCGGGTTACGTGAACCTTCTATTCTCTATGTTTGAAATTGGTAGGTTGAATGGTGATGATAGCAATGCAATCATCTTGCCGGAAAAGAGAAAGAATAAAAAGAAAGAAAAGAATCAGGTATATTTGGCAAACTAGTTTGTACTTTACCTCTAGTTTTGTTAAGTCAGATATGTGTTTGAGTGGTTAATTCTTCTTTTGAAGGTGGCTAAAAAGTTTAAGACAAATAAAAAACCTGAACTGAGCAATTCCCAGAAAAGAAAGCTGAAGAAGCTTGAGGTTTGCATATGTCTGTACTTTTCTAGTCTGTTACTATTTATTCTTTGTTAATTAAATTTGGATTTCTTGCTTCGTTATATGTAGGAGGAGAAGCAGAAAGCAACTCTGTTATCAAAAAGCATCGAGACCTTGGAGTATGATGGCTTTTTGGTCTTTCTTTTACGGTTTATGTTTATTCATATATATAATTTTCTCACTAAGACCACAGAATGGTTAACCAATATTTGGGTGATTTACTTTTTCAGGATGTATAAGATTCCAGAGGATGCATATTCACTTATGAGGTCTTCACGAAATTTGGGCCAAGTTCGTGCCATTGATGTTATGCTACTCTATACCATTGAAATGATAAACTGTTGGATTATAGCTTATTAACTGGCCTATCTAATTGTAGGTTGAAACTGTCCGTGAAAAGCGTAGGAGGGCAGTGCATTTTTCTAAAGTGGGTTTAGAAGTGCCACATAGTTATCAACGTCTCAAGGGAAGGGCTGTAGACACATCTGAAGGTGAATCCGATTCTGATCAAAGCCAGTCAAGGCACGGGTCCAATGTAAATGGCTCTTTACAACTAGTGATAGCAGAAAGAGAAGCCCTAAGTGACACTTCTACTGATTTGGGTCCTTCTCGAGGACTAGTTTTCCATGAAATTGGATTCATTGGTGGATTAGATGCCCCCATGCAAGTTCAGGAAGTTATTAATGAGAGTAATGACATGCCCATGCTTGAAGGTCTGCAAAAGACTTTGCTCACAGATGTTTATAATCGCAGAAAGAAGATCAAGTCACTGGTATGCTTCATTATCTGATTGTTGAAAGATCGTTACACAATCAAAGATTTGGTAGCATACATGGAGTCATGATGTTTATTGTATGCCATGGGTGCTGTGTGTTATACTTGTATGCCATCTGTATCTAACTAGCTGTTAATTGGGACTGGGGGCTTAATATGGTACAGGATCTGGTAGATGAGAGTTCAAAAGTTAACATCAGTTGTACAAGCAACCTTGCTAATTATCCTCCACAGGAAGCTCTAACTGCCCCAACAATAGTACATGCATCAAGACCAAAGGAGGTTGAGAAGAAGAGGAGGGATCTTCCAATAGTCATGATGGAGCAGGAGATAATGGAAGCTATAAGGGAGAATAGTAGTCTTATTATATGTGGAGAGACTGGTTGCGGAAAGACCACTCAAGTTCCCCAGGTATGCTAGTTTAAATTTGTTATAATCTGTTCACTGCATTCAAGGGTTTTTTTTGATAGTGGCCTTAGCTCTTGTTTCTGGTTGGCACCTTTCAGTTCCTTTATGAAGCTGGCTTTGGTTCAAACCAGTGTAGTGTTAGAAGTGGTATTATTGGTGTTACCCAACCACGGCGTGTTGCAGTCCTTGCAACTGCCAGGAGAGTGGCATTTGAGCTCGGTCTTCATTTGGGTAAGGAGGTTGGCTTTCAAGTTAGGCATGACAAAAGGGCTGGAGACAGTTGCTCCATCAAGTTTATGACTGATGGAATTTTGCTTCGAGAAGTACAGGTTTTGCTTTCTCTTCCTGTTGTTCTTCCTTATGCTTGATAAGTAGGCTGTGCAGAAAATAGTCTGTTTAATTGATAATTCTTTTCTCTAAAATTCTTTGTAAAATGGTAATGTTTATCATTTTAAATACTTCTCAATGCCAATGAGATTTTTTGGGAGAGTTGTCTATTTTCATCAACTATCTATGTAATTTATCACCAGCATTATGTAGTGTGAAGGACCCCACTTTTGGTGGGTTGCCCCTCAAGAGGCCTTCAATAATCTGTTTTGTTGATTATTCTTAATTATAAAATACTTTGTAAAATGGTAATTTTTATCATTTGATGTCATTTGTCATCATCAAGTTATTTTGAATCTTTGATCAAGTTTTATTGTCTGGAACACATCAATTAGAGTACTGTACTTTTAATGCCTTTAGACTCTTTACTATCATATAGAATTTATCACCAGCATTATGTGGTGTGAAGGACCCAGTTTTGGTGGGTTGCCCCTCAAGAGGCCTTTAACATTGTCAGGATTATTGGAAAGATGACTCATGACATTGAAGATCTTACTGAGGTTGTTTGATGTTTGAATAACAAAATAATATTTTGAAATATTAGTATTTTTGAGGAAAAGTGAAGATGTCGTATGAAGTGCAAAAAGAACTGTTAATTTACTCTTTAAAGTAGATGTTGGAACTGTGCTTATGTGTTACATTCATGAGTACTGTATTAGTGGTTTCTTCTTCAATGTTTTGAGGCAAGTGTCAAGGCTTTCCTAAATAGGTCTGGTACACTTATTATTGGCAGTATTCTTGGTGTGTTTCCCATGTCAATTGATATGGTATTTTTAGGTCTCAGCAATATATTTGAATAATTAACTTTTTGTTCTTTAATTTTTTTGGGTTCTTTTTTGTTTGGGATCGGCATGTCTTTCCCATGTTGATTGGTATGGTATTTTTAGGTCTCAACAATAAATTTGTATAATTAACTTTTTTTCTTAATTTTTGGGTTTTTTTTCGTTTGGGATATTGATATCTTTCCCATGTCGATTTGTAAGGTATTTTTAGCTCTCAACAATAAATTGATATAATGAACTTCTTTCTTTTTTCTTTTTGGTGGGAGGTGGGAAGGAGGGTGCTGTGTTTTGACATCTAGACGGTCATAAACTGGAGGCCATGAGAGAGTATCTCAGGATGGCGGCTTCTTTTATATGGGATTCGTGCTCCCTCCCCCCTTAATAGAAAATTTTTGGTACGGCAGTTTGCTATTATGCCACAAGCCACTGGATTTCAAGTAAACTTCGTTGATAAAAATGCAATTATACAGGATTATTTGACATCATTCAGTACTAGTATGGCTTGGTACTATTTTTTGTAGTTGCAGCGCCTCAAGTTTGACCCTGGAGAGTCTCTGAGCAACATTATGAAGTTTGTTTTTTTGAAAACTACATTATGAAGTTGAAGGATTTTAGAAAGTGTTAAACTTTGTTGACAAGGGGCGGTAGGCATGCTTTTTAAAGTAAAGATTTTAAGCAATGACTTGGTTCCCTCTGTGGTAGTCTTCTTTGTGAAAATATAACCATTTCATCCCTGGGCAGTTTGTGATATGCAAGTTGAAAAATCAGATTGATGATCCTTTTTAGATGTATTTCCTTTTTTTTTTTCTCCTTTCTATCATGGTTTTCTGTAATATTTGGCATCCTATAGATCTTGCATGTGGGTCTTCATAGTTTGTTTGGGAATTGACACTTTGAACGCTTGGGTGATCAAAGATATGCATGCTTGAAAGGTCTCTTTTTCATTGTTATATCCTCCATCTACAAGGGAAAGAATGTTTGATAGGTCAGTCAGAAGGCCTTGTAGGCATCCCAAACAACATTTTACTTGTAGTAACTTTTGTTATACAGTAATCTTACCTAGTTGGCTATAGAGTTGAATTTTGACAGAATGGGATATTGTACCCTTTAAAACAGGGGAACTTTTTTTAGGGTTTGGAGTGAGTGGTTGGGGGGGGGGGAGATGCAGGGTGCCGTTGTGGATGTTATTTTCTGCTTTTCTATATATCCTTTTCCAATTAATGAAAGTTTACCAACATTTTTTACTTCTTTTGACTTAGAAATAAGCGTACTTTGAGTCTTTGACAACGGAATTCTATTAACCAATAGACGAAGTATAATTGGGGAAAAAAAAATCACGTGAGATTATCATTTATCAATCTGCACGGGGAAATGATTCCACCAAAGACTTAACCAGTAAAGGGACTGAAAAATAATTTTAGTCAATGTTATTATTTTCTTGTGCTCATGTTTATTGTTTCAATTGTCATTTTTTCCAAGAATGTCTTTGGCTATGCCATTTTTTGATGCTAGAATTCTTTTGCTGAATAGGGCTAATTCTATACTCTTCTTGAAACTATTTGCTTCTTTTTAACTTTTGTGCTTGTTGCTTGTTGCTTGCTTCACCTTATACTCTTGCATTATTACATGGCTTTATAGTGTAGAGTGATTTTTTGTTGAGGCGTTACTCGGTCATAATCTTAGATGAGGCCCATGAGAGGAGCCTGAACACAGACATACTTATTGGAATGCTTTCTCGTATTATAGTAGTGCACCAAGTAAATGCTAAACAAACTTGAATTTTATCTCTTTCCTTGGTACTTGCTTTAATTTTTTCCATGTCAAGCTTTTAAAATGGCTTGGGATTCTGACTAATTCATCATACTTCTCTCCCCTGTTCTCCTTTTCTTTTCTTCTTTTTTTCTTCTATTTTTCAAACTTTTTTCTTCCATTAGAGTGTAATACCTTTTTGCTTGATGGCAGGGAGAATATGAAAAGCAGCAAAGAAAGGTACTTTCAGGAGAAAGAATATTGCCTGAAACTATGATCTATCCATTGAAACTTGTGCTGATGAGTGCCACTTTGCGGGTTGAGGACTTTGTGCCTGGGAGAAAAATATTTCATAATCCACCACCTGTAATAGAAGTGCCAACCCGACAATATCTGGTGACTGTACACTTTTCACGGAGGACAGATATGGTGGATTATATTGGCCAAGCCTACAAAAAGGTTTTGTCAATTCACAAGAGGCTGCCTCCTGGAGGAATACTTGTTTTCGTTACTGGTCTGAGGGAAGTAGAATATTTGTGCTGGAAGCTGCGTAACGCTTCTAGGGAGATAGCTGAAAATGGTTCTAAAACAAATAATGAGGTACCAGAGGTATTCGAGGGGAACCCAACTGACGAATATGTTGTAAAGGAGATTAATGAAGCATTTGATGTTCCAGAGCATTCAAGCCACCAGCCAACTGACCGGTTTAGTTCTTATGATGGCGGTTATGGTGATTTGTCTCAGGATGAGTCAGAATTTTCTTATGATTCTACAAAAGATAGTGATCTGGATGTTATTGGCGATGATGAGGATGTATTGAACCAGAAAACTCTGGACTTGAATGGTAATCTTGCAGATGTCTTAGGGGAGGAGGGAACCCTTGCTTCACTGAAGGCTGCATTTAAATCTTTTGCTGGAAAAAGTACTCCACACACTGGTTCTGAGGGGGAACAAGTTATTCCTGTTGTTCCATCAGGAGAATCAAACCAATCAAATTCCAGCTTGGGCAAAGATTGGGGGAAACAAATGGTCCCTGTGCTGGTGCAATGTGCGTTTTGCCCCTTTATGCGGTGCTTCCTGCATCAGCACAGCTTCGTGTATTTGAAGAGGTTAATGAAAGAGAGCGGCTAGTTGTCGTTGCCACCAATGTAGCTGAAACCTCTTTAACCATCCCAGGTATAAAGTATGTGGTTGACACTGGAAGAGAAAAAGTCAAGAACTACAATTCTTCCAATGGCATGGAGTCATATGAAGTACAGTGGATAAGTAAGGCATCTGCTGCTCAGCGTGCAGGAAGAGCTGGAAGAACAGGACCTGGCCACTGTTATCGCCTCTATTCTTCGGCGGTCTTTAACAACATATTTCCTGAATTCTCAAGTGCTGAAATTTCAAAAGTACCTGTTGATGGTGTTGTCCTTCTCATGAAATCCATGAATATAGATAAGGTAAGTTCCATAGTTTGTGGCTTGACTTTTCTGCTCTAGATATGTTTTTGGCTTACCATTTCAGAGGTCTTCCTGTACCAGCCATCCCCAGGATCTCCACAGGTCAACCAGGGCCAACTAGGTGTCAGGATTTTTTTGTGGCAAACCAACCCACCCACCCATACTCCTCCAAAAAGGGGAAAAAAAATCAAGAGGAGACATTTCAAGTTATTTGTTGTTATCTGTAGATTATCATGTGTTTATGACTGAATGAGATATTTATAATTGCTATGAATGGCATGGCCTGCTTGTCAGAACATTTTGAAATTTATATTTTACGATATGGCCATCATGCAAAATCGTGCCAATATGGTCTATGAAGCATAGGGTTCATATGGTTTCCTGGGATGTAGTGCCATTTTATTTGTTTGCTTGTTTTTTTCTATAATAGAGTTGCTGTTTGAGATGTTAATGTTGACAAAAAGAGTCTGGATCAATGAGCTTTTTGGTGTTTTGGTACCTTTATAGCTCAATGTCACTCAATTGTTCACAAAGCCTCGTTCCACCTATATGTTTCCTGTTTTAGTTTGTGGTTTCTTTTTTTAGAATTTTGTGGCCCTACATATTCAAAGTTACATCTATACTAATAAATGTCAGCATCTGTGAAAAAAGTTTGATTTCCTATTTTATCCCTATTTATACCCACCCATATATTTTCATCTAATTTTTATTTTTTATACCTATTTGACTTTTAACTTATTTTGGACTCTTTTATAAGACTTCTAAATTCTTTTAAACTCATTTATATTAGTAGTATAGTTACATATAATTATATATATGTTAAATTATTATATACATGTAGTTACCAGGTTGAATTATACAGTCAAATATATATTATATTTTATTTTTTGGTATGTAATAATATAATAATATTTTAAGTGATCAAATCAATCTCTTTAACAAAATAAAAATTAATAATTCTATAATATAATTAGATGTACAAATATTTAAAGAAGTCGGAGAGATACTTAAATAAATGACACATTAGGTACTTAAAACTTATAGAATAAATTAATAATTAAATTTAACAATAATTAAAATATGAATGAATTATTCGGCACCTAATTTATTATTTAATTTAAGTACGCATACAATTCATATTTTTTTATAAAAATAATATTATTTAACTTGCTAGTCTTATAAAGTTTACATATATTCCAGGTTGCAAATTTCCCATTTCCAACCCCTCCTGAGGCCACTGCCTTGGTTGAAGCAGAGTGCTGCTTAAAGGTTCTTGAAGCAATTGATAGCAAAGGAAGGCTGACACATCTAGGAAAGGCCATGGCACAGTATCCTATGAGTCCTCGTCATTCGCGGATGCTCCTTACAGTCATTCAAATCATGAGAAAAGTAACACATTATGCAAGGGCAAATCAAGTTCTGGGATACGCACTTGCAGCAGCTGCAGCTTTGAGTGTGTCAAATCCTTTCATTATGCAGTTTGGAGGAAGCCACACTGATGAAGATGGCTTGAAGCAGGATGAGAAATCGGGCACTGCTGATAGTGCCAAAATTTTAGACAAGGAAGAAAAATTGAGGAAAAAGAAACTGAAAGAAACTGCTAAAATATCGCGCGCGAAATTTTTGAATGCTAGCTGTGATGCATTGACCATAGCTTATGCTTTGCAATGTTTTGAGCTGTCTGAAAGCCCAGCAGAATTCTGCATTGACAATGGATTACACCTCAAAACTATGGAGGAAATGTCTAAGCTGAGAAAGCAGCTGCTTCGACTAGTGTTTTACCAAAATTTTGGTGATTTGCAGCAGCAGTTCTTGTGGACTCATGGGACCTTGGAGGATGTAGAATGTGCTTGGAGGGTTTCCTCTGATAAGCATCCTCTGTTTTCAGAAGAGGAGGAGATCTTGCGCCAAGCTATTTGTGCTGGCTGGGCTGATAGGGTTGCCAAACGCATTAGAGGAGTTTCAGGGTTGTCAGAGGGAGATAGAAAAGTTAATGCAGTTCGTTACCAAGCTTGCACAGTAAGAGAAACAGTGTTCCTTCATCGTTGGTCATCTGTTTCTAAAGCTGCTCCTGAATTTTTGGTGTACAGTGAACTGTTACATACAAAACGACCATATGTTCATGGAGCAACAAGTGTGGAACCAAATTGGCTGGTGAAGTATGCTGGGTCTTTGTGCAGTTTCTCTGCACCCCTTGCAGATCCGAACCCTTATTACGATCATCTAGCTGACCAAGTTTTCCATTGGGTAATTCCAACTTTTGGTCCTCATCTATGGCAGCTCCCACACTATAGTTTGCCCATAAAAGATGCTGTGCATCGGATGGCTGTATTTGCTTATTCTTTGCTTCACGGCTCTGTTTTGCCATGCCTGAAATCTGTCAGGAAGTTTATGGCTGCCTCACCTGCTAGCATTTTTAGGCCAGAAGCATCAGGTCATAAAAGAGTAGGAAATCTTCTAAACAAGTTAAAGAACAGGTTGCGAACTATTGACAGCTGTGCCAAATTGAGAGAGGCGTGGAATGAGAATCCTAGAGAATTGCATTCTGAAATTTTGGACTGGTTCCAAGAAGGATTTCATGACCAATTTGAAGAGCTCTGGGCAGAAATGAACCGTGAGGTTCTTCTAGATCCCCAAAAACGCTTCTGCAAAAAGGTCAAGAGAGAGAAAAGGAAGATATTACCATTACGAAACTGAATTTGGATCACCAGTATGACCAAATGTTGTGCTTGGTGGTGTACATCTTTGAATGACTCTTTAACACATTTTAGGAAAAGAAACAAGCTCGGTTAATTAGAGGATCCATGGACAAGAGTTTGATGACTGCAAGGTAATCTTTCAAACCTTATTTCTGTCTTCTTTTCTGTATGTTCAGTATTGTGACAGTAGTTTGTTTAAGGCAGAATCATATAACGTGCACTTTCTTGTTTGTTCAATGAACAGTGAGTTTTCAAAATGTTGGGTGGTCCATCTATTCTACAGAAGAATGGCTAGAAATTGACTGGATACTGAGATGGAGGCAATTCTGATACGGAGCGATCCCAACGAATGAAAGATGAATAATTGAAACAACTCAATTTTATGGAGACCTAAAGTATCAATAATTCCTAAAGATGAATAATTGAAAATGTGTTTTAATGTTATACAATATCAATAATTCATTATATCCAAAGCTCTGAGGTAAATTGGAATCTTTTTTAAGTTGGAAGTACTTCCAAACCCTTTCCTCTGAAAGGGAAGATTTTCATAAATTCGGCATCAGTTCTGATTTTATTTTTCATCTTTGTTTTGAGTCTATCTTTTCTCCTTTGCATAGTGGCTATTTGTTAAAGAAAATCTTTATGTTTGTTAACATGCTTTCCCAAATTTTTCTTCTTTCATTAGCTGTTGAGTGAAGATATATTTGCTTATTGCTATTACTTGAAAGGTGTTTGCTTTCTCAGCAAAGAGGTTGGGCAGTTCACTTATTGATTAAGATATCAATCAGCAGCTGTGAAGACTCACTTAGCATATGGTGAACGAACAGAAAGCACCTGCTCCAACCATAATGGAAAGTAGCTCGCTGAACTTGCCGGTGATTACCGTGTTAGAGGTACTGGTTTCTCTCTAAAACGTATACTTGGATGACAAGATCAGAATAATGATCTGATGAGTTCGTAGGGTTCATAGGCATTTTTTCTTAGTTGTTCATAGGGTTTATAGAGTTTCTCTTTCTATGTACAATGCCACAGCTCTCAATTCATTCCAATTCTAAAAACTGAAATGATCTTTTTGAATGCACATCAATGCTCCCAAACACGGCATGAATGTTTTCATGGGTCTATATTAGCAGCATTATGACGGTGCAGGTGCACAATTCCGTCTAGGTCAGATTATATACTTCTTGGAATGAAAATTGTGAATGTAAATAATATGTATAATAAAATAGCTTACAATTAAAATTTCAAAAGATAAGTAAAATGATTTTTGTTATTCGTGGTTGAGATCGCTTTAAATTTTACTTTAAAGTTAATCTAACGGTTAATATTAACACTTTAAATTTAATTGGAAAAATAGGCTCCTAAGGGTATGTTTGGTGTGATTTTTTAAAACTAGTTTTAGAATTTATTTCTCATAAGTATATTTTAAAAAATAATAGTATTTGAAACTGTCTTACCACTATTTCTATTGTTGTCACCATCATCGTCGTCGTCGCAGTCGTCACTGCCACCGTTGTCGCCACCACCACCGTTCCCACCCTCACCATTGCCCTTGCTACCACCACCACTATTGTCGCCCTCGACGACACCACCACCACTACCACCATTGTTATCGTCACCGCCACCACCACTACCACCACCGCCACTAGGGTCATTGCTACTTGCTACAACTATCAACGTTTTTTACCACCACAATTGTTGCCTATCACCCCTTACCTCAATTATAAATCGATGCTTAAATTTTTTTATCTTTTCTTTAGGTTTGTGATTTGATTTTGGATATGAATACAAATATGTTTGTTGTTTATCATTTTTTATTACATTGTACCTTCAAACACATGCAATAACTAGTATTTTTACGTTGTCATTTTTTTGATTGCATGAATATGTAGCTCAAAACTTTGCGTTGAATTTATGTAGACTCTTAAAATCTTATGATACGCTTGTTGAGTTCTGTGTAGGGGGAGACCGTCCCTATGATTTAAGAAAATAAAAAAAAATATTTCTCGAAGATGAAGTCTGGAGTTGATATTGAGATTGCATTTAGGGTAAATGTCATGGATGCCCCAAAACTATACCACAGTTTTAGAATGTCACATCAACTTTCAATTATCTTAATCTAGTTTTTAAACTTTGTAAATCGTTCCAACTGATCCATGCAATCCATTTCACTCCCTAAAACAAACAGAAGAAGTTTACAGAGATGCAACTGAACGTTGGTTGGGAGCAAAATGGGGGTACTTCACAATTTTGTATTAAGTTGTACTTGTTAGAGTTTGAGCAATTTTTGATACCTGGTTGTGTATTGAGTTGGCAGATCTATTATTCGTACTTATGCATAAGATGATCAGCGAAAATTTCATTCTGGTAAAAATTTCATTCTCGTGTTTTCTCGTACCCGGAGAAATTTGGGAAGAATATTGTGTGTCATTCATTGTTGTTTCCCTTTCTTCGGCCCCTTCATTTGAAATGTCAATGTACCAAAGCGGAGGCGGAGGGTATAATCTCCATTCTCGTACCCGTTTAAAAAATCTTCGTCTATCTCTGATCCATTCTCGTTAACGGATGTAATTTTCATCTCCATCTCCGTCTGCGGGGAAATTTTTAATTCCCGCTCTCGTCTCTGCTCAGCACAAGTCTAAGTCCAAGCCCAAGCCCAAGTCTAAGCACAAGTTCAAGCACATTAAAGCCTCTATTGTAGTTGAAAGAAGTCTATTGTGATTTGGATTGATCATCCTCCCACTTGTGCTAAAAACAGATTCTGAGGCAATGGTAGAAACAAGAATAGCAAAAAAACTTCAGTAATAATTTGAAGCAGGGGATATTTGGGACCACTTGTCTTCCAAAAAGATAGTATATCAAAATCTGAAGTTCTTGGCATCATACGATCTTCTAAGTAACGATCTAACTCAGAACTCTCATGTGCTTTTGTTATGCCTCTTTTTTGCATAAACTTATTAAAATTAGAGAGATTATCAATTAATGGACATTTATTCTGATTGAAGAGGGGGAGGAGAAGGTTATGGTTCATAATCACCTCCTTGCCACGTTTCATATTCGCCTACTAATTTCAAACAAAACTCCTTAATTCTCATCACTTCATTTAAAGCTTCCACACCTCCATACAATCTTAATCCTCTTCACTTCATTGAAGCTGATGGATCAGACAATGACAACTCTTCGGATATATTGATTTTTCATTTCGCCTTGTAACCTCAGAACAATTAGGTAAATGATGATATGGCTCTAAGAAATAATGATTTTATATTTGAAGACGTTATGAATGTCTATTATAATAAAAAACAAAAAAGTTTGGTTATAATCTACTATCTCTATATATCTAACCCAGAACTTCAGATTAATAGAAACTCAAATCATACATGTCTGTGTCATCACTTACCTCTACTACTGCTAGATCATTGTGCAAATTTGTGTTGTGCTGTCTGAAGAAAACAGATTTATCAGAGAGGAGATGGCTATGGTCATCACTCGTGAGTCATCTAGTGTTCATGATTCTTGATTTTGGAGTCATCGTGGTCAAAAAGATTTGAATGGTGAAATGAATGATATATAACACCATTTTCAGGCATATATTTGTTAAAAATTCTGGTTATCAGAGAAAAAATCGTTAAATAATTTTGTAAAGTATGAGAGAGAGAGAGAGAGAGAGAGAGAGATATGAATGACCTGTGACTGTGAGGACTGAGGGGCAGACAGCGTTGAGGAACGACCTGTGAGTCGGTGAGTGTGAGGATAGAGACGGGTAGAAGATTGAGGAGTGAGGAGAGTAAGATAGGGTTTAATTGGGAGTATTTTTATTTATATATTAATACATATATTTTTAATGGGGGCGGGGGCGGGGGCGGGGGCAAGGGTAAGTCCATCCCCACTTTCATCCCCGCACGAGTTTATACAGATATTCTCGTATACGTCTATCGTCTAATACGTATAAT
>JAHQCQ010008848.1:4059-14142 GCA_023539305.1 Ilex asprella | reverse complement strand
CGTGACAACATATTTCATACTCGCTGCCATATCAACAATAAGGTATGTAGTGTTATCATTGATGGAGGAAGTAGTGCTAATGTTGCTAGTACCTAATTAGTTGAGAAACTTAATTTGCCTACTATTAAGCACCCTACTCCTTATAAGTTGCAGTGGTTGAATGAATGTGATGTGAACCCCAATCGACTTGCTTTGAGACCTAACAACAATATTGGAGAAACAACCCAAGAATGCCAAACTCAGGTCTATGGATGGAGAATCTAAACCCGTTGAGAACTTGTTTCAAAAACCTAGATTATATTAAAATCTAGACCCGTTGAAGAACCCGTCTCAAGAACCCAGATTACTGGTTGGAACGCCACAAATGTTGTGATCTACCTTTGATAAGTTCAAAAGTTCAATCAAGAACAAGAGGAGTAAACTTAACTCAACTCACAATCAAAATTCATTTGGTATTGTCTCCCCTATTCATTGATTAAACGCCTATTCAAAAGGCTGGTCATTAGAAGGACTAGGAAACTTCCTAAAATAGCTATCCTAATTAAGAAATATCTCTTACTAGTTGGTAAAGAAATATCTCATAATTTCCTAAGACTCTTACTTGAAGAAAAGAAAGAATATCAGCCTTTTAATTGGCTGATCACATGTCTAAATAGAAAAAGGAAAGTACTTGACATTCAAGCCTTACAATTAGACCCCAAAAATAGTGAATAGTGCATGGTACTGTAGCATGAACAGTACGTGCTACAGTAACTTATTCGAAACCCTAGTTCAAATAAAATAATAAGACGTATGTGGGTTAAGCATCCTCAAACCGACTTATTCTAAACTAATAATAAAATTCTTTAAACAAATTGAAAGCCTTAACAACAAAAGGCCCTATCTCTAAGTCATGTCTTCCATAGTTTGGATCAAGTGGTTCAAAATTGGTTTTCCTTCATTCAAGGCCATCTTGAGTGTTGGGCTCTTGCTAGCTTCATCCCAAGTGGATTTCACCAATCTTTGCATTGCTTTCTTGATCTTTTTTAATTGGCCCATTTGGACATCCAAAGGATCTTCAAGAGTAGGTCCACCTTAGTTCTCATCAGAATGTGGGGAGATTAAGGTGAATAGGCGGGTATTAGTGTCATTCTCCATTGGGCGTTATGTTGATGAGGTTTTGTGTGATGTAGTCCCAATGCATGCTGGTCATTTGCTTTTGGGAGGTCCTTGGCAGTTTGATAGGCAAGTTATGCATGATGGATATAGAAATAGATATTCTTTTGTAATGCATGGCAAACCTGTAACACTTGTACCATTAACACCTAGACAGGCGCATGACGATCAAATGAGATTAAAAAGTGAGTTTGAGGGAAAAAAGGAGAGTGATAATGAAAAAAAAAGAGGGAAATAGAGTGAAAGTGAAAAAAAATGAGGGAAAAAATAGAGAGGCTGCTGAATCTTCAAAGAGTAAAAAGAGTGAGAGTTCAAAAAAAATAAGAGAGAAAAAATGTGAATTTCTATGCAAAAGAACGAGAGGTAAAGGTAGCTTTTAATTCCGGGCAACCGATGATTGTACTTGTGTACAAGGAGGCTTCTTTGAATACTAACGAGCTTAACCCTACTTTGCCTAGTGTTGTTGATTCTCTTTTGCAGGAGTTTGGTGATATTTTTCCCGAGGAAATCCCAAATGGCTTGCCACCAATTAGAGGGATTGAACATCAGATTGATTTCATTCCTAGTGCAATGATTCCCAATCGTCCAGCTTATAGGAGTAATCCTGAGGAGACAGGAACTTCAAAGGCAAGTTGAGGAGCTGATGTTGAAGGGTCATGTAAGGGAGAACTTGAGTCCTTGTGCAGTTCCAATGTTACTTGTGCCTAAAAAGGATGGGACTTGGAGAATGTGCACAGATTGTCGCGTCGTGAATAAAATAATGGTAAAGTATCGTCATCCTATTCCTAGACTGGATGACATGTTAGATGAATTGCATGGTGCTTGTTTGTTTAGTAAGAGAGAAGGTGAAGAATGGAAAATGACATTTAAGACTAAATATGGTTTATATGAATGGCTGGTAATGCCTTTTGGCTTAACCAATGCATCTAGTACATTTATGCGTTTAATGAACCATGTTTTGCGTGCTTTTATTGGTAAATTTGTTGTCGTTTAGTTTGATGATATCTTGGTTTACAGTAAGAGCTTAGATGAGCATGTTGAACATTTGAGGCTTGTGTTATGTTCTTTGCGTGAAGCTCAGTTATTTGCTAACCCCAAGAAACGCTCATTTTGCACTAGTCAGATTATTTTCTTAGGATATGTTGTTAGTGCTAAGGGCATTGAGGTTGATGAAGAGAAGGTTAAGGCTATTCGAGAATGGCCTACACCTAAAACCATTACTGAGGTACGTAACTTTCATGGTCTTGCTAGTTTTTATAGAAGGTTTGTAAAGGACTTTAGCACCATAGCTGCACCATTGACTGAAATTATTAAGAAAAGTGTTGGCTTTAAATGGGGAAAGGAGCAAGAAGTTGCTTTTAATTTGATTAAAGAAAGACATAGTTCTGCACCTTTACTTGCCTTGCCTAAATTTTTTCAAACTTTTGAAGTTGAGTGTGATGCCTCAGGTATTGGAATTGGAGCTATTTTAATGCAGGGAGGTCGTCCTTTAGCTTATTTTAGTGAGAAACATAAATGGAGGTCCTATTACTCGTGCGAAAGCGAAAAGGATGAAGGAAGCATTAAATTGGCTAATTCACGACATATGGGCTGATTATGCAAGCCCAAGCATGAAGAGTGCCTTTGAAGGCTTTTCTACAATGACATGCATGGGCTTTAAAGGGAAAATGCCTCAAGTTTATTTTAATGTAATTCAAGTCCAACAAACCTGAATAAGTGGCTATATGGGCTGATTTTGATTATTTAGGGGTTTTGGGTTGATTACTTGTTTAAAGCCCAACTTTAGTTATTCCTATTTAGATTAGGATTTGTTACCTTAGTAGATTAGGATTTGTTTTAAGGCTTTATATATACACACCCAAGACCTTGAAAAAGGATAGAATATTTTTATGAGTATTGTGAGGTTTCTACCTTATTGTTCTTCCAAGAACTATTTCAAGAACTTATCAAGAATTAATTTTTCTTGTGGCGTTCATCGACTTATCGCTCAATCTTGAGTGTGGCGTCTTTCTCTTTTAACCTTGGATTCTTGTTTCTTTGAAAACATTGGGTCTAGGGTTTTGGGTTCTTATATTTCTGGTTTGTAAACTTTCTTTGGGATTCTTCAATCAATTTGCATATGGGTTCTTGAATTCGTTTAAGGGTTCGCATCAACAAAGGTAAACCCGGATCGTAAAGATTGGTCGTTAAGACTAACTGATGCACTTTGGGCATATTGCACTACCTTCAATATAATTTTGCGCATGTCTCTTTATCAATTAGTTTATGGCAAACATTGTCACCTACTAGTGAAATTGGAATACAGAGCACACTGGACCATTAAAACCATGAACTTTGACCTAGATAAAGCTGAAATTTCAAGAAAACTTCGGATCAATGAGTTGGAAGAGTTGAGGAATGAGGCGTATGACAATGCTAAAATTGCAAAAGAAAGAATGAAAGTTTTTCATGACAAAAATATAGTGCGAAAATCTTTTGCTCCTTCCCAGAAAGTCCTTTTATTCAATTCTAGGCTCCCCCTGCTTCCTAGTAAGTTGAGATCAAAATGGACTAGGCTTTACATTATAAGGGAGTGTTTGGACATGAATTAGTGGAAGTGGAGAATCCATCAATAGCAATAATTTTTCTGCTAATGGACAATGTTTAAAACATTTTTATGAAGAGTTTGTTAAAGATGTGTAATCCATTTTTCAAATGGATATAGAATATTCTGAATAGATTCGCTACTAACGACACAAAAAAGAGCCGGGTCAGGAAAAATTCAACCCAACCCTACTCGAACAGACGCCTTTATAAGGCCTCCAAACCCTAATCCTTTTCCCACTACGACGCTATTCTTCTTCTTCCCTTTTCTCTTCAAACGATTCATTCTCTACAAACTCCATGGCCACACACTTCACAGATACCATCCCTTGTTTCAAATTTTGTATTTTGATGTTGTATTTGCTCATGGGTTTCCTTCTTTTATTTGCACTTCCGCAAAAGAGTTTCCATGTTAATCAAAACCCTAATTTTTATAAAAAATGATTAAAGATAAATTTTGTTTGTAGGGCTTCAGTAGATGAATACATCTCTCTCTTAATCCATAAACAACTCTGTATACACTGGTAAATTCGAAACATTAGGACAATATTCAGTTTAGGTTAGGGGTGAAAAATACAATTCATATTGACATAGATCTATGATTTGAAAAAAAATTCTTGACTGTATTTACACAATATTTTTGCTCGTATTTCTTATTTATACAGTCTTTATAGTTTTTTAAAAATATGGTGATCATGTCTTCAAAGGCAGCTTCAATCTTCTTTGTGACTTGTAGACGTTAAAGAACTCGATAGGGTGTCTTAAGCTTAGCAAAAATGGATGATAAGATCTTCTGATTTAGTTTATGCATTTTACGCACATTTCCATCGTATGTACATTATGTGATAATGAAAAAAACAACATTGGTGTGAAAAATAGAAATCCAAGAAGAGAAAGCGAAACCACTGTGTGGAAGAAGCACTTTTGCTAAACATCATCGTGCCAAACAACTTGGTGCATGTAAACAATGTGGCATAATCTTTCACATGAAGGAATATAATCAGTGTTCTAAACCAATTTCTGGTCGCGCACTTGATCAATTAGATTATATAGTGTATGTGCAGAGTAAGGATTTTTTTGAGATTCCATACTATACTAGTCATATAATAAAGCATTATGTGCGACAAGAAATTGGAAGAGTTACTGATGAGAACTAAGGTGGGCCTACTTTTAAAGATCCTTTGCATGTCTAGATGGACCAATTACAAGATCAAGAGCCATGAAGATGAAGGAAGCATTGAATGGGCTGATTTAAGACATATGGCCTGATTATGCAAGCCCAAGCATGAAGAGTGTGTTGGAAGGCATTTCTACCATGGCATGCGTGGGCTTTAAGGGGAAAAACCCTCAAGTTTATTTTAATGTAATTCAAGTCCAACAAACTTGATTAAGTGGTTGTATGGGCTGATTTAGATTATTTTGGGATTTTAGGCTGATAACTTGTTTAAAGCCCAACTTTAGTTATTCCTATTTAGATTAGGATTTATTTCCTTAATAGATTAGGATTTGTTTCCTTATTAGATTAGGATTTGTTTTTTTTATTAAATTAGGATTTGTTTCTTGTAATGACTAGCCTTATAAATAGGCGTTCAATCAATGAAAATGGAGACAATAGGAGAGACAATACATAAGGAATTTTGATTGTGAGTTGAGTTGAGTTTACTCCTCTTGTTGTTGATTGAACTTTTGAACTTATCAAAGGTAGATCACAGCCTTTGTGGCGTTCCTACTTGTAATTTGGGTTCTTGAGACAGGTTCTTCAATGGGTCTAGATTTTAATATAATCTAGGTTTTTGACACGAGTTCTCAACGGGTCTAAATTCTCAATCCATAGACCTGGGTTTGGCTTTCTTGGGTTGTATTTTCAATATTGTTGTTGGGTCTCAAAGCAAGTCGATTGGGGTTCACATCATTTGGTATCAGAGCAAGAAAGCAATGCAAAGATTTGTGAAATCCACTTGGGATGAAGCTAGCAAGAGCCCAACACTCAAGATGGCCTTGAAAGAAGAAGAACCAATTTTGATCCACTTGATCCAAACTATGGAAGACATGACTTAGAGATAGGACCTTTTGTTGTTAAGGCTTTCAATTTGTTTAAAGAATTTTATTATTAGTTTAGAGTAAGTGGGTTTGAGGATGCTTAGCCCACATATGTCTTATTATTTTATTTAAACTAGGGTTTAGAATAAGATACTGTAGCACGTACTGTTCATGCTACAGTAACCATGCACTATTCACTATTTTTGGGCTCACATCATTTGGTATCAGAGCAAGGCTTCCAACCAGGTCATATTCTATCTTTTTTTTATTTCTAGCATAATTGATTCTAGGGCTTCATTGTTCTAGGGTTACAAAAAAAAAAAGGAGGCTGCCAAAATTCTTAGGGTTTTGTGTGGCTGCCAATTTTTTTTTCATTGTTCTAGGGTTTGAGTTATCTTTAGGGTTTTTTTTTTAATTGTTTACTATCTAGTTTGTTATCAAATCAGTTGGTTACAAAAAAAAAAAAATTGTCCAAAAAAAAAAAAAAGAGCAGAAAAAAAGGGCAGAAAATTTGAATTTTTTTTTCTACCTTCTATGTTTTTTATCTTTCTCCTTAAGATGTCGATGAAGATTTGAGGACGAATCTTTTTGAGGAAAGGGGGAATGATGAGAACTAAGGTGGGCCTACTTTTAAAGATCCTTTGTATGTCTAGATGGACCAATTACAAGATCAAGAGCCATGAAGATGAAGAAAGCATTGAATGGGCTGATTCAAGACATATGGGCTGATTATGCAAGCCCAAGCATGAAGAGTGTGTTGGAAGGATTTTCTACCGTGGCATGCGTGGGCTTTAAGGGGAAAAGCCCTCAAGTTTATTTTAATGTAATTCAAGTCCAACAAGCTTGATTAAGTGGCTGTATGGGCTGATTTAGATTATTTTGGGATTTTGGGTTGATTACTTGTTTAAAGCCCAACTTTAGTTATTCCTATTTAGATTAGAATTTGTTTCCTTAGTAGATTAGGATTTGTTTCCTTATTAGATTGGGATTTGTTTCTTTATTAAATTAGGATTTGTTTCCTTGTAATGACCAGCCTTATAAATAGGCGTTCAATCAATGAAAAGGGAGACAATATGAGATACAATACATAATGAATTTTGATTGTAAGTTGAGTTGAGTTTACTCATCTTGTTCTTGATTGAATTTTTGAACTTATCGAAGGTAGATCATAACCTTTGTGGCGTTCCTCCTTCTAATTTGGGTTCTTGAGACGGGTTCTTCAATGGGTCTAGATTTTAATATAATCTAGGTTCTTGACACGAGTTCTCAACGGGTCTAAATTCTCCATCCATAGACCTGGGTTTGGCTTTCTTGGGTTGTATTTCCAATATTGTTGTTGGGTCTCAAAGCAAGTCGATTGGGGTTCACATCAATTACTAATTCTTCAAATGACATGGAGACAAGGCAAGACTTGGATTAGAATTTTGCTTGACAAAGTTCTGGAAAAGCATGTTTTTGGGGGGGGGGGGTGAAGGTCAAATGGTCAGAACTCCTTTTGTAAAATATAAATATTCTTTTTGTTAGATATACGAAGTCTTTTTTTGTTGAAATATAATGTGGGCCGAGTAGGGAATGTCCTAAAATGCAAACGAAATTGTAGCGTGGGTAGAGACTTATCCTGAGATGCTATAGTTTTCCAAGTTCAAATTGTACATTTAGTCTTTTTTCTAATTTTGTGTATAAATATGTATGTAAATAGATATATAGAATTTTGATTTTTTATTTGGCATCCGAACAACTGTTCACATTCGAATGGTAGTAACTCACAGTACTTGATCTCTACAGAACCTCAAAAGTACTGGAAGGAGCCTTAGTTCAAACGCCAGATGGATGTCTGAACTAAAATCCCACGTTCGAATTCTAAATCACGTTCGAACTAAAGGAGCTTATTGTACTTTTTGATCATTGCAGAATACCAAAAGTACTGCGAGCAACCTTAGTTCGAACGACTGTATCACATTCGAACTATCTTTTAAAATTTATTCTATTGCTGTTCGAACTCCAGTAGTGTTCGAACGATGGCTGCCTAGGTATAAATACCTGGTTCATCTTCCCCACTTTAAAACCTCCAAGCCCTTTTAAAACCCCAAACCCTAGCTTGCCCCTTCCGCTACCCAAGCCTCCAAATCTCCATCACCCTTATTTTTTTTTTACCAAAAACTAACCACCCCAACCATTTTTCTATCTCATTTCTCACATTTAACAAGAAATCTCAAGTTGTTCTTGCTCTAAAACCCCAAAATCCCAAAATGTCTCCAAGGATGAAAATGCCAGCTAGATGAAAGGCGGCCAACCAAGACCCAAACTTCGTGGAGGAGGTGATCGAGGAGAGAGATGGAAAGCCACCCTTGGTTCGAAGATATGATTACACACACTTCCCAAATGCTCTGAAGGACAATAGGTTCAAAATCTTTTTCCAAAACCAAGCTATTGTATGTGAGAGAACTGTGAAATTGTTACATTTTACAAGATTTGGAGATTTTTACTAATATGGAGGCGAGAGGCTGGGATGGTTATTTGAGAAATGGAGGTGAGGTTGTGAAGGAGCTTATGAGGGACTTCTATTCCAACGCCGAGGTAGTGAACGGGGCTATAAAAATTCATGTAAGTGGGACACACATCAATGTAGATGAGGATGCGATTATGCAGTTGAGGCCAGTACCACGGGTACCGAGGCTTAACTACCATCCAAGGAAGAATGCTAATTTGGATGTGGTTGGCTTTGAGTTGACGGGGTTGTTGACCTTTGTCACACCCCAACTCTAAGGACATGACCGGCCGTGAACCATAGATCAATAACCTATGGAACACGTAAGCCTAATAATAAACTAACATTAACACTAAATTGATCTCATGTCAATATGTCAAAGTCAACATACCTATACCTATTTGCCCCAATTATCCAAACAAGTAAAGATGGCTATATGGTATATGCTACGGAAGTCACAACACTATTAGTCCCCAATCAATTCTCTGAATCTGCTATTGACACTCCAATCATTTACCTGAAAAGTTTTATTTTAAAAGCATGAGCTAAAAAGCCCAGTGAATGGAAAGGCATGCGTATTCAAAATGACTGAAAAATATTTTTGACATACGACATGTAAATCAAAGATTTGAAAAAATAACTTTACCAAGATAACCAATTTCTCAAGAATAAAACAATTGGGTTTCAACCAGAAATCATACTACAACGATGAATCATATCGTAATGGTGGAGACTGTACGATATCCAATAATCGATGGGAATCAATATCAAATACCAAAAGATCTCAAAGTTGGATCCAACATCGTACTTAGGGTCACCACAACCTCACCCGGGTCTATTCCCTAAGACGATCTGGTGAAGGTCACCAGGACGCACTAGACACTGTTCCTTCAACTGTTGAGCACTAGGGTCACCTCAGCCTCCCCCGGGTCTGTTCCCTAGTGGCCAGAGTCACCGCACACAGAGGAATAATTTCCCTGGACGTTTAGTTTTTGGTCCCATTTACCATCGCAAAGTCTCACCATATAAACAAGTGATTGAATCATAATACTTCACAAAAGAATTCATCGTATGCCACAAGTATTTAGACACATAGTAAAACATTGGGTAAAAGTAATAATGAACAAACACGATGTATCGTTTTTAAAATGTTTAGGGATACAGAGATTTCTTGAAAATATGTAGCATGCCAAACCACTCACCTCAAGTCCAAATGATATGCTTCTTGAGTATTCTTTGTTACCCGAAGTAGAGTGAGATGCTATCGATGTCTTTCCTCTTTTCTCACAATTTTGTTTCTCCTTTGCTGAGGTGCTCATCCTCCCTTCTTTTCTCTCTTTTACTCTCTATTTTTTCTTGAAGTGGAAGACTACTTGTGTTCCTTCTATCTTACTCCAATCCCAAATGCCCTATTTATAAGCATCTTGGGATTATTCTAGAATGTGATATTGTTAGGGGACATTCCCTAGAATATTCTATCATCTCTCATTTTCTAGATCTTTCTTGGTTTCAAGCTCATTTTGCACATGGCAATTTCACAAGTATCTAGAATATTCTAAAGTCTTCTCCAACCTTCTAAGTCCTTCCGGTACTTTCCGGGACATTCTAAACCTCTCTAGAATTTTCTTGAACCTTCTAAAATATTCTAGACTTCTCTAGATTTTTCTAGAACTTTCCGGATTCTTCTACAATGCTCTAGGTTCCTCGATGTTCTAGAACCTTTCAGATCTTTCTAGAATCTTCTCCAACATTCTAGATTCTTCTAGACTGTTCTAGATTATTCTTGAACTTTCTAGAATCTTCTTCAACATTCTAGA
>JAHQCQ010008847.1:0-14185 GCA_023539305.1 Ilex asprella | reverse complement strand
CGAGCCTTAGGCCTAAAATGGATTTTTTATTAAAAAATTATTTTTTATGTAAAAAAATACAAAAAAGATATCAAAATTTTATTTTTTATATAACAATTACAAAAAGACATCAATTACATGAAAGTGGTATAAAAATATAAATTAACAAAAAAATTATTCATATTGATTGAATTTAACAAATATTCATACAGAGTTACAATGTTGCATTACAAATTAATTGGTGGATGAGACTATTCTGCATCACTACAAATTGAGCACATCCCAACTAGATTGATACCTTACACAATTGTCAATCATTTACAAAGCTCGACCTTATAAAAGTTATAAATCAAATATCGAATAAACAATACAATTATAAAAATATAATCTAAATTATCTTCTAATGGGTATATTCTATTAGGCTAACATGGGGAACTAATGGCCTTCTTAATGGGCTTTTTAACGGGTTGGGCCCAACCCTTAAAAACACGGCCCAAATCTTACTCGTCCGGCTAACGAGCTACCCAAGCCCTACCACGTGTAGAGGTCATAGGTAGCCCATTGGGCTTTGGGCTTTTTGGTGATGTCTATGTCTACTTAATTGGAATTTATTCATTTCAGTGTTATTAGAATTGGACTGGATCGTCTGATTAGATTGTGAACCAGAGTCTATACCGATCCGATTTTTGAGTTGGACTGCATAGACATGAGAACTGTTAAATCGACAAATTTTTATGAAACCTGGTGAACATGCAATTTGACGTAAATCGCTGGTTTAATTGAACAAATACTCAAGTTGGTAAATTCTTGGAGAGAGAAAGGAATCTAATTCAATTCCAGTCGATCCTCCTGCCAGCAGACCTCCCAGGCGAAAACTCAGACGAGTGGCGACGGCTCAGGTGATTCTCCTCTTGAGTGGAGACGGCTCAAACGACTGATTTATCCTTGCTTCTTAAACAAGAAGTCTCTCTCTCTCTCAAGATCGATCTTTTGGTCCACTTCATCTCATCTCATCTCTTCTCTTCACTTTCTCTCGCGCATATGCAAACAACATAGAAGATGAGACATGAGAGTGTTTGTTGGGCCCCTTTGTCTCAAATAGTTTCTGGAATTTGATCAAAAAAAAAAAAAGTTTTTAGAGTTATCTTTTTTTTGCCTTATTTACTCTCTTCCCCTTTTGTAATTTATTCCAAAAAATGTTTGATGGAAAATACTCGAAATAGAATGACTAAACTAGAGTGAAAATATTTTATATTTTTTAATGTAAATTATTTATGTTTTCTAATTTTTTATTACACTGCCGGTTTGACCCAACGGTTGAACTATTGAATTATTTATCGGTTCGATGTTCGGTCCTGTTCTGATAACATTGATTCATTTTATTAGATGTAGTTCTTCCCCTAATAAAACATAAAATTATTCATTATTTTATTTTTATCCATTTTGATTCAAAAATATAATTTACACAAATATTAAGTTACAAAAATATTCATTATTTTTAACTGCAATTGTATATAAAAAAGCCGCAAGTAGGCCTACGCAATAAGTCCGCTCAATAGGCTCGCGGGTTGGATTTTGGATTACGTACCCTTATCCAAAGTCCAATGTGGCCCCCCGATAACTCACTTGAATAAATATTTGAGCCTAGACTATCTGGCCGTCCATGGACACCCTAATCACAGTGGCACTTCTCTTCAAACCCAATGAAACTACCTCACCGAAGACCTACAGCTCTAATACCTCCCCGAAGATCTACAGCTCTCGTCTTTGATTTGCACAAATATACACAAATTTGTGTATATATAGGCGTATGTATATATATATATGATTAGAGCATTTTAGAAAGAGCAATGCTACATATCTTAAATTTGTATCCTAAATATGTATTCCAAATCAATGAGAACCATTGGATGAGTAAGTTCCATCAATTTTTTTCATTGAGACCCACTCATCTAATGGTTCTCATTAATTTGGGATGCACATTTGAGATACAAATCATTACTCTTTTAAAAATTGATTGTTGGGTTTTTATTGTTTCGAGAGGGATTTAACGTTTTGATTAATTTTACAAAGTGAATTTCATTGTTTGGTGAATTAATTGTTGGGTTTTAGATATATGCATGTCACAAACTGAATTCGCTGTAGTAAATAATAAAGTTGATTTGAATGAATTTTGTTGGGTTAGAGATTGTTGATGCGAATTTACAACATATAATAGAAATTCAATTTGGTTATCAAACATGATTATTGTTTTTGTTTTTAGAATTTCTTAAACAAAAATTACAACCCTAACAAGTTTTATGTTTCAACTTTTTATCACAAAATAAACAACAAAAAATAAAAAAGAAACGTTACCAACGTACTTTAAGAACATTTCCAACAATTATCGTAGAATTCTAACCATATTTAGATATTCTAAAATAATTTTTTGTTATAGAGTGTCTTGTATAAATATTACAAAAGTATAAAAAAGACAAATAATAGTTAAAAAACATAATTAAAATATATTACAGCGTTTATTAAAAAATTAAGTAGTTAAAATAAAGAAATATTAATTTTTAGGCAATTAAACTAGCTTTTTTATTGAAGATGCTCAAAGTAGCAGACGTCCATCAGTAGTCCAAGCCAGGATGGCTTACCCTATGCATTGCCAGTCCTCTCCATCTCTCTCTCTCTCTCTCTCACGTCCAAAGACGTTCTTCTTATCTGTCTGTCTTGGGCTGTCTTTCCTCACTCCCATCTCTCTCTCTCTCTCTCTCTCTCTCTCACACACACACACACACACACTTTTTTTTTTACGGCACATACACACAGTTAAGTAGTTAACTTACCTAAACATTAGCCATTCTGAACCCTCGCATCCATGGCAGATTACAGCGGACCAATCTCTCTTTCACATTCTCGAGACCACTCCAACACCTCCGAGGACGACCACCACAGTCCCAGAACTGCCCCTCCCCGTGTCGGAACCACCACTTACGATTCTCCGTCGATGCAAAAGATCACCACCATCTCCAAAATTTGTGGCGGAGAGGTTTCCACTCGAAAGCCTCGAGGTAGACCACCTGGGTCAAAGAACAAGCCCAAACCACCGGTCGTGGTGACCAGAGAGAGCGACTCCGCTATGAAACCAACCGTTCTCGAGATCTCCGCTGGGTCTGATATCATAGACATGGTGGTCCAGCTCGCCCGGCGACGCCATTTAGGTTTCACCATCTTCAGTGGCTCTGGGTCTGTCTCCAACGTCACGCTCCGCCACCCAGGGTCTCACGCGCCATCTCTGACCCTCCATGGACCCTTCAACATCCTCTCTCTCACTGGAACTTTTCTGGGTTACTCTTCCTCTTCATCATCTTCTCTCTCTTCCACTTGCTTTGGTATATCTCTGGCAGGGGGTCAAGGACAGGTCTTTGGAGGAATAATTGCCGGGAAGGTCACGGCGGCAAGTTCAGTGGTGCTGGTGGGTGCTACATTCATGAACCCAACGTTTCACAGACTTCCCGGCGAGTTTGAGGATGCTGAGAATCAAGCAAAGCCTCCGCCTAGTGCTGGTGGTGCAAGTGAGGGTGGATCCAATACAGAGATGTCTATGAGTGTATTTGGTGTGGCTGCACCACAGCCATTGAACTCATGCCAGGTCTCTTCTCCTGATCATCATGTTTTGCCTTGGGGTCCCACCTCTTGTTCCCAACCTCCTTACTAAAACATGAAAGACAATGTCAAGACAATTAATCAGATTCTTCCAATGATATCCATCTTTTGTTTTCTCAAGATCTATTTAATGTAACACAAACTCACTGGCCATATCTCTACTTGCATGGTGTTGCATGGTTTTTTGCTTAGGGTAAAATGCTGATTTTCTATCCTCGTATATAAAGACCGTATCCCGTATACGATATATTTGTCATAGTAGGTTTTGTAAAAAGTGAGATATATACACGGTCTTATCTCTATTTTTACGATTCGAATCCGTGATTTTTAAATCACAATGAAATAATTTTAATGTTGTGTCAAAGCCGTTTCTCATATGCTTGTATATACGTATTTTTACTACCAATTGTCGTAAATAAGTTAATTAAGATCTGTAACCACTATTTTTAGTGGGTTTTTAAAATTTTTTTAGAAAAATTCACTAAATCTCATTCGATGATACATCATTTGGAGAACGGTCAGAAGAAACTTTTTATTTATGAGTGAAACCTTCAAACAGAGTTCGAGTGATCTTTTAAAATTAAGTAAATGTATAGTGAAAAAAATTTAAATTCCAAATTCAACCATCAATATTTATTTGATAATCTACATTTAGCAAAAATATTGATAAACACATTCTTATTTTTTTATTTTAGGATAAGGTACTGTATTATAAGTCTGATCTATTTAAATTATTAATTTTTAAATTGGTTAATTTGTAATTGTTGATTAAAAATAGGGTAAATTTCATTCTAACCCATTATAGTTCCATCTATAAAATCATGCACCAATACGACCCGGCACATAAAATCATATATTTAGTGAATATTAATATCATTCAAACCCACTTCGTATAATATATTTACTATATATATATATATATAGATAGATAGATAGTAAAATAACTTATTTTGTTACCTCCGACAGCTGACAAAGTCTTACAAGGGGTGTGGTCAGTGAAATTTTAGATAATACATGGGGTGTGCTTGAAAATAAGGTATTCTACAGGGGGAGTAGATGGAGTTTTCTCTTACAAATATAATAAAATATCTGATTTTGATATGTTTTTATTAAATACAAAATAAACGTAAGATTTCTATATGCTAATGGTTTTTTTTTTGAAACTGGCATGAATGGTTTGACTGAGTGGTTGACGTTACTGAAGCTAGAGGAAGCTATAGGCGTTGTAGCGGCTGTGTTTTGCTGCCACTGAGCTGATCTGATGCCGTTTCATCAGAAATTCCATGTCAGGATTAATATATATCTATAATAAATACTTCGGGAAGGACTCATTTTCCTTTATCCAAAGCAAAACTACTGTAAAGTGTTATGAGAAAGAAAAAAAAAGAAGATTTGGTAGGAAAGAAAAATTGTGTGGTTATTAAATTACTTTATCAAGTCTTTCGTCTGAAATGAGGTAATACAATTTTTATTATTAAATATTAATAAGAGTTATTTATCTAATGATAAAAAATTATGTTACATTACAACATTAAATGATAGGATATAGTTGCATTCTTTCTTATTTTTCATGCAACTAGATAAGCGGGAGAAGATAACTTAAAATTCGAAAGAATAATTCAAATGATAATGGCGATAAATTATAAACTCAAATATCTAGAGTTTGAATTTTATTAATTTATTGGATTAAACAATGAGATATTTATCTCTTATATATATTATAATTTTCACCCGAATAACCTGTCTTTAGGGGTGTTCAAATTTTCGACTAGCCGTAAGTTCTTATCCTACCGGATCTTACCCTACTCTAAAAATCGGCTAGCCACAAAAATCGAGTAGAAATGCAGAAGAGTTTTTGTTCTTCCGATTAAATCGGGTAAGAATGCGGAATAACCATTTATTTCTGCATTCCTACCCTACCCTACCCTACCCGCATTAATTTTATATTTCATATTGTTTAAACTTAAATTAATTGTTATTATATTTATGGAACAATAATAGCCATCTATTTTCGCATTCCTACCCTACCCTATCTGCATTAATTTTATATTTCATATTGTTTAAACTTAAATTAATTGTTATTATATTTGTGGAACAATTATGGTGGATTGATGTTCATACGTTCTTGTGTTTTATTATAGTTGTTGTTGTAGTTGTTTTTTATTTTAATGTTGTTGATTTATGGTATTGTTAAATTGGTGGATGTTATTTAATTAAATTGTTAAAATGATCTAAAAATTAATAGTTACAAAAGTATTTATCTGACTTCCTCGGGTAGGAAGGCGGGTAGAAATACTAAAGTTGTCGGGTTGGGTAGGCTAAGAAAAAACTCTTCCGGAAAGTATCGGGTAGGAATCTGGAAGAACGTATTTCCTACCCGTAGGGTAGGGTGAACACTCTTACCTATCTTTGATTGGAACAGAAAAACATTAATTGAAGTACGTATAAATTAGTCTAAATATCATTGATTATTAAACCAAAAAAAGGAGAAGGACAAAACTACCCAAAAAGAAATTTCGATAATCTAGATCAAAATTTTATTATTTTTATGGGTTTTAATATTTTCTTACAACAAAAAAAAATGTATAATTTTTTGAGTCAAGTTATATTTTTTAAGATTTGAATTACAAGTTTTTTTTGGGACATATTATAATTTTTGTGGTAAATTACTATTGATCCCAACAATTTTAAGATCGACAGCAAATTATCACAAATTAAAAATTGACCCTTAAAAAATTATAAAATGATCCTAAAAAATTTGTACTGACAATATAGTGGAGCCGTTAATCAAACTGAGCTATTCGAATTTGGTTTGAGTTTATTTCGTTCAGGCTCGAATCATTTTCTAAACGAGATCAAACTTAAATAAGTTTTTATGCTCATTTAGAAAATAAGTCATACAAGCTCGGCTCAAACTCAATAGATTCGACTCCTTTATATGCAAATACTCAGGCTCGGCTCGGATTCGACTCGTTCAGGCTCGGCTCGTTTCTTAAACTAGCCAAGCTTGAACAATTTTTTAAGCTCGATTAAGAATCAAAATTTTTAAGCTTAGCTCGAACTCCAATCGGACTTGTTCGATTAACAGATTTACAATATAGTAACAAAAATTTTTACCTTAATTTTTACGTCGGAGACACCATAATTTGCACATGATATTGTTTACAAATCATATTAATCAAGCAACCAATATTGATCATGAATTACCTTAATCAGTTACAATTTTTTTAAGGATAGTATATTTACTTTGATTATATATTTTACGATTAATTATATCTTTTGAAATTATAATTTATACCCTAAAAAATTATAGTTTGGTTTTAAAATATTACAATTTTTGATATCATATCTTCTTTAAATTTAACAGCCACATTTTGTTTGTTAAACAAAACTTTGTCATGTTTGTCTTTTCAGTTAGTCGTCGACCAGCTAAGATTGTCCAGATGACCACTTGAAATCTTTTCAAGTATTCACCTGAAAATCGTATTTGTTAAACGTAATTTCATATGAAGTCCTGAAGAGAGTACTCCAAAATCCAGTCAACATGTTCAGGACATGCTTAGGCTTAGCTTTCAGACGCTCAGACCACTCCAACCTCTGCTGTTATTTACTTATCTTTCCGTCCTGTTTGAACACGAGAGGGAGAGAGAGACAGAGGAATTCACTTTTTTCTTGAGTCTTCTGATGATGAAAATTAATGTAGTGTGTGAATAAATTAACTCTGACATTTTAATTCTGCTGAAAAAAAAAAAAATAATTCAGATAAAATCATGGTGATGATGACGGTGATGAAGTTTGCTACAGTGGTACACTACTACTTACTTGAATGTGCCCACAAAAGACTGACAAAGGTTAGAACTGGCTGTTGCTTGATTGTGATTCAGATTTTTTTATTATATTTTTGTTGAGTTTTATTTAATAATACATCACTCATTGTATGAGAGGACTCATTATCAAATAGTGAAAGCCATTTAAAATCATAGTAAGTAATATATTATTATTTAATTAGATCGAGTGAAAAATGTAGTGCAGAGGATGTCAATTAGATCCTATCATGCAATGCATGGTCAGAAAAGAAAACCTTAGTTCCTAGCGGACTTCTTGAACTATCCTTATCAAATTACGAGTACAGTAAGAAAATTAAGCTACTTACTAAGAGCACGAGAGACTTTATTCTTTCTTCCCTTCATCCGATTAGCAGTCACATTGAGTACTATTAGTTACTCGGAGAAGAACTACAAAAAAAGATAGTTTATATTAGAGAGTCTAATATCTTGGTAACTTTTTAGATTGAATATTCTAATTTTGGTATACATAATATATTTTAATCAGATCATAAAAAAAATAATTAAAAAACATATAAATTTGACCTAAAAATTCGACTGTTAAAACCAAAATGAAAAAACCATTTCTTTTTTTCCCCCATGTGACGTAGATAAGGCTGCAAAGCTTCATTTTTACCACTTTGACGGTTCTTCCATTTTGTTTTGGTCAAACTCTTTTATAATATCGGCGACAAGTTTCATGTTTAAGCAGGTCTGAATCTGATGTTGCCACAATAGATCTTGCTTTGTCATTGCTGTCTCGTTGCAGTGCCTGCAAAAAATGAGGTAAACAATGGCAGAAAACAGTATTTCCCGTTGGAATTTGGAGTACGTATACATCACATCAACTGGTGACTATCTCAAGGCAAAGACTACTCGAGACGAACCTACATAAAATTACTGGGATTAGCGGGTTGGAATTCGATTTTAACGAATTTAATTTTAACGGGTTTAGGTAATAGGGAATCTGTCCGCTTTGCTGTGCAGCCAGGTTGTGAAGGAATTGTCTTTTGAAGAAAATTCCAGTAACGTGAAGACGATGTCCACAGAGGTCGATACTGATTTTGGTGCCTTGGGCTTTCTTCTAGCGGATATCAGATTTAGACTGTATTTTTTGTGTGGGATAAATTCTGCATAATAATAGAAATAACATATCTCTCTCGTTGTGAACTCATATTCGTCGAATAAATCGGGTATCTTGCCACGACGAACAGGTTGAGAGAATCAAAGGAGTCTTAAAAAGTGATGATGAATTGTTTTTAGCTTGTCCCGTCGATCGTCAAGCACAGGGAACAATACTTGGTACACAGGAAACAAGTTAGAAAGACGTCGGAGTATTTTCTGTCATATCCCCTCCGATGATCAAGTTAGTATTTGAGAGAGGGAAAGAAGAAGATATTGTATGACTCTTATGGGATGAGTTTGAGTACCTTTGCAATGTTTTTTATAATATTATTTATACCTACCAAAGGTCCATATTACTGAAGGTCTACACAATAGATAGCGTCAGACATAGGACAATGTGCCTATTATTCGGCATGGGGAAGAGCCCGTTATTAATTATTCAGGTCTCCGAAAAATTAATGCCCTCTCCTCAATGATGGCTTATTGAATGCTCGATTTCTGGAGCATTTAATAAACATTAAGTGCTCCCTCCTTTCGACTGACCCAGTCATTCATGAATGTCTCTTCAACTAGGGATTCATTAAATGTTTGTTTGATTTCGCCGTGTCAACAACATCTAGCCTTTAGTCTGCACTTTTTTATACGTGCCGACCTTTCCTTGACAGAGTGTCTTGTCAATTCTATTATTCTGACCTCATTGGAAATACAAAATAATGATTCAATAGATAGGCTTTGAGACTGGTAGCTGTAACTATCAATAATCAATTCAGAATAGAGTGACCTCGGCGTTGAGGACACGTGGCTCAGGACATGTCCTCGCTACCGAGACACATGACTTCCTGAGAGAGAGAGAGAGAGAGAGTATGATCTCGATGCACCCTTGTAGGAGATGTGGGTCCTTGTTCTAGTTAAGAGAGTTGTTGGTTGTATAAAAAGCTTAATAACTCTATGTCCAGAGAAGATGCGAAAACAACCATTTTGAATGACTAATAAAAATCCATAATACTTTCCCAACCACCATTTTGGGGTACGACTTGATGCAACAGTAACTTTATTTTATTATGAATTGGAAGTCACGAGTTTGAGTCATGAAAATAATATATCTATTTACAAAAGATAAGAATTTGTATACTTAACCCTCCTCATAGTCCCACAATGACAGATTGAGATCTTTTTCATTACACTTTCACTCAATTCACTTAATAGTACATCATCAATCATGTAATGGTGAGTGGATCATATACAAAAAAATAAATGGGTCACGCGAATACATAGTGAATGATATATTGAGTAAAATTGTGTGGCAAAATAAATGGAGAGTATCTCAATCTTGCAATGACAGGTCGTGCACTCGACATGACCTTTTGTTTTTATGCAATGGCGAAACTAATTCAATTTTGGTAATGTGAAATAGCTGGAGATTTGTGATCAATTATAGATTAACTAAAAAAATTTATAAGAGATAAAAATCTCATGGCTTGATCCCAAGAGAGTTTTTTTAAAAAAATCTTTTTCTAACTTATTCTCAACAATTCAAAATGAAATGGTTCTGATACCCACATGTTAGATTAATTTCATTATGTGAAAACCATCACACTGACAGGAACATTTATATTGAATCATCAAGAATTAAACTATTGATTTTGCGGAAGCGTACCTGAATCCATAACACAATTGAAATATCTGAGTCTGAAGTTTTATGATCTAATATCCAACTATGAGGCTTTATGATCTTCTAGATCTACACTTGTTTTCTGTCTAATATTTCTCTCTGACAATGAGAATCAGAAGAATAGAAAATCATCACATGTCATCTGGGGACCATGACCCCTATTTATAAATAATCGTGTTTGTTTATAAACAGCCACACCTATTCGTAATTTTTATTTCAACTCATCATAAAAATAAAAATTACACTTGTCTCTACACATTAATACCCACACTTTCTAATATATTAATTAAGGTCCCAAAACTTAAATTAACCACTTTAATTAGCCTAACTTTATTTGATAGCCTATAATTCACATTTATTTAATATATCAGCCCATAAATCTCCCACTTGGGCTATATATGTAACTTTATAAACGTGAATTATACTTTATGAGCTCATGAGTTTTGCTATCAAAACTTTATATATTTTAACAATCTTGTCCATTAACCACACCAATACAGAACCAAAGCGATCGTCGTTACATTTTCGTAACTAGACCTATCAATGATCACATATATCAATGCAGCTAATGACAAAGATCAAGTGTGGATGTGTAGCATGGAAATTTCATGCAATGTGATCTTAACATGTCTATTTCCAACTAGTTCTCCTTAAACCTTAGTGAGATAAAATCATACAAAATCAGAGTGAATGAAAACCGAATACTTTACTGCAGTAAATAACCATAAAATCCATAATATTCATAACATGATTATCCAAATTGATGTTCTTTGCGGATTTAGATTTTCGGATTTGTAATGATATAAAACGCTGTAAGTGAAGTATACCTAAATTTCACCTAATTTTTTTAAATATTCACTTAATTTTTTAAATATTTATATAAAAATATATCAATAATTCGAGTTGAATCATAATCAAATTAGATATAAGTATATCTAAATATGAATTCGTTAAATATAAAATATTGAATTAGAATTATTAATAAAAAATATTAATCTACATCCTGTTATTCAGATTCAAATCAGATTCATTGATAAGACTAAGGCCAACAATGTTTGTAAAACATATCCAATTCTAGACACTTACAGGTCGTTTGGTAGATGTATTGTAAGGGGATTAAATATTAGATTATACTATTTCTTATTTAATCGGGCCTAATACTTTATTTGGTGAGTAAATTTGATACCGTATTAATTTAAAAAACGTATACTAATTGTATACTTATCGTATATTTTTTATACGTTAGACCTGTATTATGGAGATATTTTAATACCACCAAAAGAGGTGGTATTATAATCCAACTCAAACGTATTATTTTACACATTTACTATTATAACCCTCCAACTGATAAAATCAAAATGTCATCAATGTAACAAACACTGGTTGAGGTTATTTTTGTTAATTGAACATTAATACAATGAAATAATACTCTAACCAAACAACGGATTGGACTAAATAACTATTATCCAACGCTTATATTGTGCATACCAAATACTAGAAAAAATTACGTATTATTCTAATACCCCATATAATCTTGTATTTTGTCCATCTGTATTGTATTAGCCTGTATTACTTTATTTAATCCGTCCATTTCTAATACGACAATCAAACGGGTCCTTAGGGTCTGTTTGATATATTTTTTGAGAGGGATTTGGATTGACTTATCCAAACCCTTTCAAACCCAAATATGAGATTCAACATTCAATGTCGTCCATACCATGTTTGACATGCACACAGATATATAATTATTATAATAATATATTTGTATATAAATAACTATTGTGCCCCTTAACTAATTTAATCCAAACCCATATTTGTTTACGTATATGAGATATATGAAAATATAAATTCATTTACTAGTCTAAACCAATTAACCCACAGATGAAACCCACCCCTCCGGTGAGTTTCATGAAACCTATGAATTTGAGTTTAATTCTCAGGGTCTAATGCGGGTTGGATTTTAAATCTTGAACTAACTATGCATTTACCAAATATGGGATTGTTGGGTTTTATTCTCGGACCCATGTTCCAACCCCCAACCCACGTAGCAATCAGACCCTTATAGTATCCTGATAATCACATGTTATTCATCGAGGTGGAGAGCAAAAAGAGAAAACAAAATTTAGCTCTCCACAAGCAGTTAAAAATCAGATGTGTTTAACAATGATATTGAGTGGGAAATTGTAATCTGCCTCCTCTCTTAATCCTAGAGGAGAGTGAAAGCCCAAGAAAGGCTATATGCAAAGGTTTAGGCCAGGGTCGATGGATGGGGAGAGGACTTAGTCCACTTGATTCCGCGTAGCTCCTTAGTTTGCCCATTTTGATTTGTAAGGGATGATAACAACCGTCTTGTGTGACTTAAAGTCTACATGTCTTGCTTGGTAGACAAGACTCGTTCCAAAGCATGCGTAGGAGGTTTAGGCTCCAAGTCTGCTTGTAAGTGATCAAGTGTTGCAATATTATTATTTTGTGATGGGCAGGGGCGAAGTCAAGAATTTTATTTAGAGTGAGTATTTTAATTACCTACTTTAATTTTTTTTTGTTAAACAATTGCACTATATAATATATATTTATATTTATTATATCATATTTGATACATGAAGTCTATTTAACATATAAAATGTTAAAAAATAATGTATATTGTATATGCATAAAAATTAATGAATTATTACAAGAGTAATGCTATATATCCTAAATTTATATATCAAATGTGCATTTCAAATCAATAAGGATGGTTAGATCAATGAGTCACAATTTAAAAACTTGATGGGACCTACTCATTCAATGATTCTCCTTTATTTGAGATGCACATTTTAGATACAAATTTGAGATATAAAGTATTGTTCTTATCACAATTGTAAAAAAATGGATATAATTATCATTTTTGTAATTAAAACTGTCATTTATTCACTAACAACTCATTAAATTTATTCAATAAACGATGTTTCAAACTTTATCACTGAAATATTAGCATAGTAAAATTACTAAATTAAAATTTAAGAGCTACACATAATGAAAAAAATAAAAATCAATTGACACATAGTAAAAATTATAATTAATACTCAAATAAAAATATAACTGATTTCTCATAGAAAAAAAAAGTTAAGTGAATGTCAATTGCAAAAACTTTTACTTGTGAAAGTCTATAAATAATAAAATTAAAGTCATTTGGAGAAAGTCTTAATACAATAAAAAAGACTAAATAATTGAAGTAAAAAAATTATAGGATAGGCACAAATAAAAAATATATGTATAATTTTTTAAATATATAAACATGAATATACATATAATATATTTTTTAAAAAATTGTGGATGACCACGTGCCCACCCTCTCCCCTATTGCAGCAAACCCTTAAGGGCCTGTTTGGTATGTTTTTGGAGAGGGGTTTGGATTGGATTGTTCAAACCTGAGTTTGACCCAAAGATGGAATTCAAAGATGGGTATGAGGGGTTAATACTGTCCAAACCTATGTTAGGTATGTGCAGGGATATGACTATTATGATAATGTATTTGTATATAAATGACTATTTTGCCCCTATATCAATTTAATCCAAACCCATGTTTGTTTACGTTAAACATGAGTTTGGATACATATATGAGTAAATATGTGTCCTTATGGGTTAAATATATGATTAAATATTTTTTTCTAACTTATAAAAAAAATAATGAATGTTGATAACATATAACTAGTATTCATAACCATAATAAAACGCAATAAAGCATTAACCCAATAAGAAAGTGCAATTTTCTAACATTTATATATACGGGGATACATACAATGAGCCAACTAAAAATTATTTTTTTAATTATTAAAATTTTTAATTTTTTTAAGTATTAAAATTTCGAGTAAATTAAAATTCGATTCAAGTTAATTAAAATTTATTTTTTTACATATTAAAATTTGAGCCAATTAAAAATTATATTTTTTTACGT